>MU227479.1:2696565-2707423 GCA_018584345.1 Thuja plicata
TCTGATTTACATGTAATTAAATCTATGTTTCTTCTACTTCTACCTTCTATTCTCAAGATGCATATGCAAGAATTTCATCTTACTTGCATATGCAGTCGGGATTAAAAACCCTGTCCTATGGTGAAAATAATAAAACAAATCCAATGCAAGTACATACATGTGCTATTTTTCTAAAATACCACTTGCATAAGTTGTTGTCCCTATCATTGCCATATGACGTAAAACTCATAATGGTGGTTGAACCAAGACATCATTATCAAAAGAGATATCCATCCATTCATTTTCCTTCTTATCCTTTGTCATTTTCAGCCATTCTTATGTGTGATTACCTACAAGAGACTCATTCTTGAAGCTAAAACTAATCCTTTTCTCAAAGAAAACCAGTCATCTCCATACGCCCTTCTTGTTTCTAAAAATGGATCCATCTCAAGAAGATGTTCTTACCTTGTGGGGTTTTTATGTTACAGCTGCTCGGTCTCATAAAGTTGCTATGTCTGAAGGGATCACACTTGCTGCAAAAAAAGGAAAGAAAAAGATGAAATACCGCTATGATTCATATCATAATTCTACCCCATCTTCACAGGTGGTTTCTTATTGTGAAGAAGTTAAAGATACCGATATCTCCCACATGAACTTTGAGGAATTTCTTCAAAGGGTTGATGCTGCAATTATAGAAGATATGGTGTCTATCAAACAGAGTGGCATCCACTTGGTTTCTACCTTTCCATTGGCTGCCCTTGAACCGAAGTTCGTGCTTGCATGTGCGAGGAATTTTGACTCATCTTCTAGGACCATCAAAGATCAAGATGGAAGGACTATCATTAGTCTTGATCCGGAGACTATTGATAGAATTTTTTGGGTACCATTGAATCCTGTCACTTTTGACATTACCATACAAAAGGTTCTTGATAGATGGAATGAAGATACTTCCTCATGCGCAAGATTCATTAATGATAATTGGCTGCTAAATAAGAGGCCAAGTATAGCAAGATGGCCTAAAGGAATCTGTCGCAGTGAATTCAAAGAGGAGATTAGTGATCTTATCACTTTGTTTAGCCGCCTTGCAGGGTTGAAGACATCAAACATCTTTGAGCCCTGGATGTACAAGTACATCTCTCTCATTATTCGATCCAAGAAAAGAATATTTTGGGGGGAGATGATAAGTGATATTTTATGTGAGCAACTTTCACAAGTAGTTAATACTTTCTCTTTTCACATGAATTCATACCTTATGTATATTTATGCTTCTCATGGCCCTTTCTCAGGATTATCCACTAGAGGGGATAGATCATTGGTTCCTGTTTGGGAGTACTTCCCTCAGCTTGTGTTGAAAGCCAGCCGCTCTCACTACCGCACGGTTCAAGATGCCTTTTATGGGTATTTCATGTGCCTATTTGATAAGAGTCTTCCCAACAAACGTGTATCAGATGAGGCATGGGTTAAAGTGAATGATTATGGCTGCCTTTTCCTACAATTTCTGAATTATACTTATATGAGAGTTGGGTATTTCAAGGGTGAACCACATACTCTCCTGAGGTACCCAACCGATAAGATAATTATTATGGAGTTGGCTAGGCAGCTCATGGCTGTCCAAGCACATCAAAATATATTGCACAGGCTAGGTGTGGGGATTTATTCACGATACCCACTAAATATTGGAGGGTACTCCATAGATACAGTCCTGAAGGCCAAGAACATGGAGTATGAACTCCAAAGGATCGCTTTGAAGAGGTTCATGGCAAGAAGCCACTTTGACTGGCGAGGGCTCAATGATAAAATAAGGAGGCAATTTGTACATGTATTCAGACTAGAGGAAGTATGGATTGATCTTTGCACTGAAGTAGACATACGAAGGATGGATTATTGTCGCTTGTCAATCAAGCAAATTATTGACTTTAATCTTGCAGATATTCCTCAAGGGGTCGAAGATGATGGTGATTTCCTTGATCCTGACTACACTCATAATCATGTTGAATACTTTCCTATTTTGTCTCCTTCTTGGTCAGGAAAAGAGAGCGTTTCTATATGGGATTGCTTCCAATCCATTCTTGCAAATACTAACATCTGGTTAAAGAGGAGGGGATTGAAAAGCATCAAGATAAAGTCGGGAAAAGACTTTGATCATGGTGGCCCAGGCGGTAAAAGGTCTGAGATTAAAGGTAAGGCTAAAGATGGTTCTTCTTCTTCAGTTGTGGATCCTGTTATTCCTGTCATACCTATTCTTCCAAAGCTCACCATCAAGGGAGGTAAAGATACTAGGAGGGTCCTTGAGGTGAAAAGCATCAAACCTGAAAAAGTTCAAGTAGGATCCAGCGATGATGAGATGCCTGACTCACCTAAGGTATCATCACCTGATGTACTTCTTCCTATAGATAGTTTAGTTGCTACAGTGGTTCCTGAGTCAGTAACAGCGTTAGATGAGTCTCTTAGTTCACTATTGGGTACAATAGCAGATGAGTTCACTACAGAGGAGGCCCCTCCTACGAATTCCATTTTGGTGACACCTACCTTACCTATCTCATCGGCAGCCCCCATTGTCATTTTTGAGGACTCATATCATAGTTTTGAGAGTGTGTTTGATGCATACTCAATGACTATTCCTTCTATGGTTGTTTCTTCTGTGACGACACTTGATACTGTTCATACTCAATTTGAGCAATTTATGTCGAAAGTCACTCATAGCAGTTCTCCCCCCATGGCGATTTTGACAGAGGCTCCTTCTCTTATGCCTACAGTTGCTCAAGATAATTCAGTTACTACGTTAGCCATCACTTCATCGGCAACAAGTTCTTCTTCTTTTTATTTACCTCCTTGGCTTAGTGCCATAACTCAGAAAAGAAAGAAAGAAGAGATTCCACTGGAGCACTTTGATTTCAGACAGGTTTCCAATACCAGAACTCCAAAGAACAAAAAGCCCAAAACAGTGTCAAGAGTTGTTGTGGAGGACAAAGCTAAGTATGTTGAAATTGTTGAACCATTGGGAGATGGGAAACTTTCAGACTATAAGATCACAAGGGTAGAATTGGGTAAGCAGACATGTTTGGGTTGTCAACAAGATGCTTAATATGTTGTTGCTCAACTCACTCAGAGGAATGATAAGTTATGGGAGAAGAGGAACAAGATGAAAGCAGAAAACACACGCCTCCTCGAAGTCATAGGTATGATGAACAATTCTCAGAATGCTGCTCCTATCTCAGTATCATGTCCTGAGGGTTATGAAGACTGTCGTAAGAAGGAAAAGGTAGTTAATGACTGGTGTGCGCAAGTGGGGACGCGAGGCATTCAAGTGATCAAAGACTCACACAAAGTCTTAAGTCATGTGTGATTAACTATCAATGATATAAGGGAACTTATCTCATATTTTCATCAGCAGCTGAAGATCCTGAATGAAGATTTGAATGTTTGGAGAACCATGCAGGAATGTGATCTTAATAAGTTGTGCCAATCTGAGGTTATCTTTTCTGTGGATGCCTATTTCGAGTCTCTTGACTTAATGGTCAATAAGGAGAAAGTCTTGAATAAAATAGTCACAGATTTGCAAGCTGTACTGAACTCATGGAATGAACAAGAAGGTCGAATAATAAAGGAGTTCAGTAAATGGTCTTGTGAGGTTATTACTGAAGATGGTGAGCTAATCGAAGAAGAAGCTGTAATGGAAAAGTTTTTTGAAATGATTCATCTTCATTTAGATGCGGAGGATTTTAGCCCTATTGTTCTTGATTGGTTCATGGATTGCAAAATGTCTTTGAACCAGCTTCAAAGCCAAGTGACTGGTTACACTAAATCTCATGTGTTGCGCCAAGTTACTGTGGTTTCTCAGCATACAGGTGCACTTGATCCTATTATGATATATGAGTCTCTTCGCAAGTTCAAGGCTTATGTAAATACCCTCTGATGTTGTCTTCTAAGTGTTTAGGCACTTTTTCTATTGTTTTGTAGAATGTTTTGACATATTACATGTAGTACATGTGATGATTGTAAATACAGGAAAACATGTTCCTATATACCCAAGATGTGTAATCATGTTGCAAGTGCTTTAGGCCTTGTAACATTTTGAATAAGTCAAATTTAGTTAGGGTTACATTTTGAATAAGTCAAAGTGGTTAAGGGTTTCCCTTTTTCTGTCCACTTTTCTCTCTTCAATTTTCCTATATAAAGAAGAGAGTTCATTGTAATATTTTCATCTTTTGTTGTGAGCAAGAAAGCTATAGGAAATTCTCTGTATTCTGAAAACTTTGAGTTTCATGATGCAAAGTTGAGCATTTGAATAAAGGAACAAGAATTGGCAAACTTTGTGTTGTTGGTTTTGAAAATTAATGAATGTGTTCTTATGTCTCATTAGTTAATCCTTTTTCAAATCAGTAGTTATCTTGCATATATCATTTGAGCATTTTAATCCAAGTTTTTTGAAGACTTTGTGCTTTAGTAAATCGGGATTACTATAGAAATTAGTGGCTAACATACCCCAAGGAATGAAGACTTTGAGATTCAGTATTGGACAGTAAATTAGAGTACTTATTCAAGGTGAGGACAGGAGACTTTGAGCTCATTGTATCACTTTGTCTTTAGATAACTCAACTACTGCCTTGTTTGATTGTTCTTAAGTCAATCATCAAGTCACCGGTATTATCGTCGCAAAGTGAACTATATGTGTTACAATTCAGTTCTACTTGAAGCCACTTGCGGTAAGAGGGGAGCCTCCCCTATTGCTGAGAGGAGAGAGCTATCTCACATACTGCTGCCTAAAATATACATTTTTCAAGTTGTAGTCTTAGTGACTTGCAAAATATTTAGCCAACACAATAGAAAATAAAGATTGACATTCCATAACTACCTCTCATTCCTCCACCAAGAGATGAGTTATCAACTAAGAATATTATGGTAGGATGTACAAGAGAAGAAATTGACAATGCTTTACAAGACCCTAGGGTAATGGTTGTTATTGAGACCTTGTTGTCAACACATCCAAACTGATATTTACATATACTTGCACAGAACAGTTCTAAGTTACCTGTTGGATATGACACATTCACCTTAATTGAGGACACACTCATACCACCATCATGGGTTGCTTGAATTGTTCTCTCTTAGATCACTTCTTCCATACCATATAGAAATACAACTCATAATGCAACCCAAGTCACCACATCTTCCACTACACTAGGGATCTAGTACAATAATCCCCTATTCATTAGCAATCCACCCATATGTAGTGCACCCAATACCACAACTATCCCTTCTATATTATCACAAAGCCATCCAATGGGTAGTTATCAATCAATGGCAACAAGTTCTTTTGATATAGCTCCCCAAGGTCCAAATCCTAGTGGTCTTCAAACAAGTGTCCCTTCCAATCAAGGACCACCCCTACTCATTCAGGGGGCACCTCCACAACAACCTCTAGTAAACCCTAACCACACAAGGATTATTTCAATCCTTTTAGGACAATACAGATATATTGGGTCCAACACTTCCACTTATTCAGTACCACCCCAGTATGTACCACCACCATATGTTCCTTCAACGAATACAAACATGAGGTAAAGACCTTCGTACAATCAGGAACCATCTTATAACAATCGGAACCCATTTCTTGACCCTAACACAATGTCATCCACACTGAGGCCCACTAAAGTCCTTTCTCAACAAGTTCAAAACCTTTAACAACATATCACAAATTTGCAAAAAGGCACTCCTAAAAGGTCCTACACATCGGTTGATCTTAGTCCTTATCCATTTGATTGGACACTATGCATTCCATCCTTTCCACACAACTTTGAAATGCCTACATTTGATAGGTACAAGGAAAAGGGTGATCCCCTTACCACATCCATGAATTTTTCATCACATATATAGAAGTGGCCCATGACGACACATACCCTATGAGTCTATTTCCACGTGCCATAGTGGGTCAACCATGGAGTGGTTTTTTAGACTTCCTTCTAGGATAAGATAATGGAATGACCTTGCAGAAAATTTCATATCACAATATTCAGATAACATTGTCATCAAAATAACTATATATATGAGAAATATATCTTTATGAAATTAGTTTACAAATATGCTCAATTCAACATGAAATCTAACACTTAAGTTATTGAATCAAACAAACAAGAAAGAAGCATTCCATGGTTCTCTATCTAGAATGCTAATCAAATTCTCTCAGCTTAGCATCCATTAGTGATAGTCCTAGAATGAGAAATGAAGGTCTAAATGATACAAAATTATGCCCTATTTTAGCTCAAATATACTAAAATACTCCAATTAGATCATGATTATGCAAATTTATAAATGAAATTATATGCTTATGAGATGAATTTCCTATAGTAAGGAAGCTCTAGAATATTGGATATAAAGTGGTGATTTGCATTAAGAAATGCACTCTATTTAAAGGATTTCCCAAGGGTAGGGGGTAGAGTGAATTAACCATGATTAGAACTGAGTTAGGTTGATGCTTTCAAATGTTGAGACAAGAAGACAAAATGAAGGGCCACGATGCACCTCAAGATGAGTGATGGAGAATCAATTTGGTATTTTATCCATGTGATCTCAATTTGTCATTCTCATTGGTTGATTTGTTTTTGTCCCATGTGGTGGGTGAGAATAATAAGAATTAATTACTTGATTTATGTTAGCCATGTGCACCCCTGAATGGGTTGGATTTAGTTTGATTTAAACTATGCAATTAAATTATTAGAATCAATTGTACAATTATTTGATCTTTTTTATTTAATTAATCCAATAGCTTTGATTTTTAATTAATTCATGATTTTTTCTTGATTGATCACTTTGGTCTTTGTTTGATTTTGCTTGACCAAATTTAGGTGTCTACAAATGTCCCTCTTTGAATCAACATGTGAAGCACATTGGTTTAAAGAATGTTTTATGTTTGATTAACTGATGCCCGATCTTATCTCAATGATATTGGAGTTGATGAAAACTCAACCCTACAACTCCCAAAATCACCTACATGCAAACCTGTCACAGAAAGAGAGAAGCAAAAGTTATGGAGGCCAGAAATAACAGATCGATGAAAGAGGAAACATCATGTGCAAAATAATGGAGAGAAACTTCTCAATGCAATAGAATCCTTAATTATTAAATAATTACAAAGAGATCAAACCTTATAAAGGTGATCAAAACCCTAAAAGAGAGAAACCTAGGTTGCATGATAATAATTAATAAAATAATTAATTATTATATGTCTTAAGTTTAGCTTAAGTAAACTAGAGATAATAAGTGACTTAATAATTAAGTCAAATGATTTAATTAATAAGCAAAATGACTTATTACTCTAACACCCCCCTTAAGATAAACTTAGGGAGTAGCTAAAACCTAGAAACAACTACTGAAAGCAAGAAATGGGTCCCTACAACATGGCTTGATCAGGTACCCAAGTACAAGAAATCTCTATAAAGAGGAGAAAAGGAGAAAACCCAGTAGGAAAAACCCCTCTCCAAAAAGAGATGAATCCTAGTGAAGGACTGAAGAAGCCTCCAAACTAGAGAATGTACTAGCAAATAGGAAGAAAGGATGAACATGAAGAACACCACTGAAGCATGAAGCTGCAAACACTTTCAAAGAATAATTGTTGGAACCTCCACTATAAAAGAACATGATCAGGTAGAGAAGAATGCAATCTACATGACTGCCCTCAAATGACACTACTTGAATCAAGACAAAAAACAAAGGCAAACATCAGAACTCGAAGATACAGATGGAAAAAAATACCAAAGTCTGAAGGGCTGATCAAAAGATGGAAGGATGCCTCCAAAACATGAATGAAAGAGTGTCTGTATGGTAAGTGATCCATCTCACTAAAATGCATAGGTACCTAGCCACTACATCCACCTAGTACATAGGAACAAATACTGAATACATAGCTCACTCCATTGAACCAAGGAAGCATTAGAACCAACAGGAGATACCCCCCATAATGTTGAGCAGGGAGAGACATGACAGTACACTGAACCAGACTGCCAAGAACAATTGCATGTCGAAGAACCAGGAACATGGAAAGTGTGGAAGAATGTACAAACACATATAAAGGATGGTGTCATGGAAGGATCACTCTCTTGACACACATCATGAGGCTAATGTCGTGGAAGGAATACTTACTTGACAAAGGTATATCAAACCCCCCATGGAACTTTGTAATGTAGTGCGAGTACAAACAAGCACAAAATGTGCAAGATCCCAAGCATGTAATGGATGACACTTTATCTCAGTGTGTTTGCAAAAAAGAAATACTACACAAATATATGTCTACAATGCTCAGGAATGATAAAA
This sequence comes from Thuja plicata, assembly GCA_018584345.1. Lineage (NCBI taxonomy): Eukaryota > Viridiplantae > Streptophyta > Pinopsida > Cupressales > Cupressaceae > Thuja > Thuja plicata. The sequence goes on from MU227479.1 coordinate 2,704,855, forward strand.
AGTTGTAAGAGCATAAGTAACAGCTAAAAAGGAGTCATTTCATGCAAAGAAAATGATCCCAAGACCTGAAACATCCAAGATATTCACCAGATTGCAAAAAACCAAAAAAATGAATAAAAATACCTAGAGAAGATTCTAGAAATGAGACCCATACCAAAAGAAAGAGAACAGAACCAACTTTCCAACGATGTGCGAATGTCAGAAATCAGAGCCCAGATGAGCAAGATATGACTCCCAGAGTGCAAAAAATAACCCTAAATTTTACTTGAAGAAAACCATGCAAGATGGAAAAATCATAAACCAAACCTACAAAATTAGATCGGTCTCAGAACTACCTTTTCGACGATATCTTATTTTCCCAAAAAACGTCTCCGTTTGCTCAAGATATGAGCAAAAACTGAAGAGGGCTCCAAAACAAGAAGAAATCCAAGTGATCTCAACTAAATCTGGCAAAGATATGCTAAATCTGGCAAAGATATGCCAAATCTGGCAATGCTGCTAAATATGGAGGGAATGCCAAATTTTTTCCCAAAATTGGCAGAGGTACCAAGACAAAAAAATAATTTTTTTGATTTTTTCTACCTCAAAAAATGTGCCCAGAAAAAGGGTCGTACAGCAAAAAAAAAAATCCTCTGAATGCAATCGTGTCCAAATTGGACATGCCTTGTATGAAAATAGGGGTTTTGGGCCTTTTGAGCGCAATCGTGAGGATCGTTTGAGCCCAAAGTGCTCCAAAAACAAACTCCCCCAGATCCACAAAAATCTAAAATAAAAATTCTCTTGAAAAAAATAGATATGAAGAACAAGGTCAAATATCTCATGAAGAGAACATGTGCATGAATATCTGGAGCTCTGATATCATATTGGAGTTGATGAAAACTCAACCCTACAACTCCCAAGAATCACCTGCATGCAAACCTGTCACAGAAAGAGAGAAGCAAAAGCTATGGAGGCTAGAAATAACATATCGATGAAAGAGGAAACATCATGTGCAAACAATGGAGAGAAAATTCTCAATGCAATAGAATCATCAATAATCAAATAATTAAAAAGAGATCAAACCTTATATAAAGGTGATCAAAAAATCTAAAAGGGAGAAACTTAGGTTGCATGATAATAATTAATAAAAGAATTAATTATTATATGCCTAGAAAGTTTAGCTTAAGTGAATTAGAGATAATAAGTGACTTAATAATTAAATCAATAATGATTTAATTAATAAGTGAAATAACTTATAACTATAACAAATTATTGATTCGTTGATACCACTTATTTTGATGAAGAATCTAATATGATGTCCTAATGTGAAAAATAACCTGATTGAGATGCCCCACTAATGATGATTTTGAAATTTAATGCCCCAGATTTGATTCGTTGATTTCATGTCCTGATGATATCTTGCCCCCTTAGGAAATGAATCAAAATGATTTGGGATGATTTGGTTGAGTTTGGGAAATTTTGATTTGTTTCCTGATAAAATCAATTTGAAAATTCCCCGGTCATCAGAGAATTTGATGATTGATAAAATGTTATTGATGTTTTAGATAAGTTGACGATGTTTTGATATCTGTTGATGTTAGTCAAAATCACTTGGTTGATGTTGTATTGATGTCAATGTGATAGGATAGTTAGGTTGATGGATTGATTTTCCTTCCTTAGGATATGGAGTTAGGAAATTTGATGCGCTCAAGATGAGCAAAAATATGATAGGATAAATGATTGACGTGAAATGATCAATTGGATGATTTGACTGATTGATATTTGATTTGATTGAAAAATAGGCTTTCCTCTAGAACACTCATGGTAGGAGGCTTATAGATATGGTCATTTTATATGATTTAGGTGCAGATATAGGTACAAGTGATGGAAAAAGTTAGGTTTCCCCTAGATGATCAGATGGTTAGGTTGGCCCTGGGTGAGCAGATGCCTAGTGATGATATCCTTGATGTAACATTGATCATTTGATGGATCAGACATTTGATGATGTACTTTGGTTATGTTCTTTTGATGATATAACCATGATTAAATTTACCCCCCGATTAAGGAAAATCCTATAACTTGTATAAGCAAGATTAATCTATATGAATGCAGCTAACTGTCACTTTTACAAAGAATGCATTAATTTTTCTATTTTCATCATTGATCTTTTTGGAACCTGAAAAGGTACAACTATCACTAGTTAGATTGCAAAACCATGATTGTATGTGTAGACACCCTAAAATGGACAGGCTTGCGACTTTACATTAAAAAACTATAATTTTCATCTATTAATTAATGGTTTCTTAATCATTAATTAATCATCTATTATCTTCTAAATTCATCTTTCTCAAATCATCTAATCCAATTCTCAAAATTAATTAACTAATTAATTTTATTTAATTAATTAACCTTTAAATGATTATTTACCATTATTTAATCAATTAAACTCAATTTCCTATAGTTTAAATCAAATATTTAAACTTACTAATTATATTCTTCCAATTAAATTAATTTCAAATAAATTAATTTAATTTCATCAAATAAAGCAATTCTTAATTAAAAAGAATTCAATTATCTCACATGTTGAAAA
>MU227479.1:2707523-2732129 GCA_018584345.1 Thuja plicata
GGGTGTCTAATTATTACGTGATGAGATTATTCTTTAAAGGGTACTAGCTCAATGGTAGAGCACCTACTTTACAAGTAGGAGGATGGTGGTTCGATTCCATCGTGCCCTAATATGACTAAATTAATGATTAAATAAATGACTAAATATACAATTAAATATATGACTAAATATAAGATTAAATAAAAGACTAAATATATGATTAAATAAATGACTAAATAAATGACTAATTTAATGACCAAATTAATGACCAAATAAATGACTAAATCAATGACCAAATAAATGACTAAATAAATGACTAAATCAATGACCAAATAAATGACTAAATAAATAACTTAATAAATGACCAAATAAATGACTAATTTAATGACCAAATTAATGACCAAATAAATGACTAAATCAATGACTAAATCAATGACCAAATAAATGACTAAATAAATGACTAAATAAATAACTAAATAAATGATCAAATAAATGACTAAAATAGTTTAGTCATAAATTTGGTCGCGAGATAAATGACCGGCAATAAATAACTAAATAAACGACCAAATAAATGACTAAAATAGTTTAGTCATAAATTTGGTCGCGAGATAAATGACCGGCAATAAACTACCACTGATCATGTGACCAAATTTGGTCATTTATCTATAATTTGTGGTAGTTTATTTGGTCATATATTGCTATTTTTGTACTAGTGAGGGTATCCAAAAATGACCTCAAAATTATTTATCAGATCCGGGAGATACTCACTGTTTTGAGGTTTTGTTATGTATGCATCAAAACAGAACTGGTAAGTGTTACAGAAATGCTTGTACGTGCTCACTGGAAAAAGGGTATGCGCTAGTTGATTGTTTAGGTGCATCACTTCACTACTCAAAAGTGGCAGAATATTATTTGTAAGCGTCACTTCTGGTTTGCCAAGCATAGAAACTTTGTTTAAAAGTGTCACAAGATTGCTCAAAAGTGTTGCAGGATTTTTCATACACGACAAGATATGTTGAGAACTGATATTTCACTATTTTGGTCACCACTTGATTGATTTAAAAAAAATTAAATTTCTTATAAAATCTGAATGAATGTTTTCTATTTGTAAACATAGATTATTCAACCACAACAATCAAAACAACCCTTGTCTTAACCCCCAAACCCAAACATAAAGTGTATATTCTTAGTCATTTCCATGGGTTTTTACAATAAAATCTTCCAAGCAATCTACCTATGATCGAATTTGGCTTTTAAATTGGCTCTAGAAGGTAGGCATTGCTAATTTAATCAAGTTTTAATTACAATTCCAAACAAAAAGATCAAATGAATCATACAAGGGCTACGTAGTCGTGATGCATGATTTAGGCTATTAACCCTACAAGTCGAGGCATTTAATATTTTTGCCCTCTAAGTTTTTCAACTTAATGAGGTTTTTTTTTGAAGCGGGTGAAATAGATTAGCTTAATCTTGTTTCCCACTTTTGGTTTTTCCCTCTCACTGTCCTTGAAAAGGAAAATCTTGGGAGGCAGACCCACTATGGTTCTAGCCTTTTCATGTAAAGAAATAAATTAGCCTTTTCATGTAAAGAAATAAATGAAAAGAATAGGTAGGTCAGGGAGTTCGATTCACCTAAAAGGTGAAGAGCATATCCCAACTAGCTCTTCAATTCCCAAACACCATTAATAAAGTTTCATTCCAAGCCTCTTATTCTAAGGGGATTTAAAGTGTTTTTGGCTTTTTGATTCACCCAAAGAGTGAAGATTATATACCTAGCACTTTTCATCCACAAGAAAGGAGGCTTAAATTTAGATTTGGTTTATTGCTTAGTTCCTTATCATCTCAAATTTGGCATGTTTTGCATTCTTATTCACTTAAGAAAGTGAAGAGCATAGGCTTAATGCTTTAATTCGTGAGTTGAATTCACTCTTTCACTTAAAACTAGATTTCAACTTTGACATGCCACAAGTTAAGCAATTACGAAGGGATTTAGATCTCACCTTAATTTGATGCTAGCAAGGCTAGGCACATTTTTTATTTTTCTTATTTGCATTTTTTATACTCACCTAGTGGCGATCGTTCCAACTCCTTTGCATCCCCTTCATTTGAAATTCTTTATCATAATTCATAGCCACCTTCAATGCATTCCACCTTTTTTTTTCTTTCCTCTCCTTCAATTTCTTGTAGTATCCTAGTTTATGCACCTTCTCATGGCTTGACATCTACAAAATAACATAGCATTATCATTTATTTTGTAGAATTTTGATTTAATTTTTAGAATTTAAAGCCAGTGCTATGCGTTATTTAACAGATACTACACGCTGTTAGAAACCTGTTACGTGTTACAGAAAGATTACGAAGTGGTATTTCTTAAGACATAGTGCTATTCAAATGCTAGAAAGAGTTAATTCCATTATTAAATGCGCTAAAAAGTGTAATTTAAGTCCTAAAAGAAATAAGACAGGAGTCAGAAGAATCCTGGCACACATCACTTTGTTGTGTAAAGACGTCATAATTTAGCTTGCACGCGCCAATCGATTGTGTAAAGGCGTTGAAAGATCTCTATAATGCGTCAGAATCCACTGAACACATGTCGTTTAGCTTCTTAAAGGCATCAAAATTTACTTCATAAGTGTTATTCGGCTACGTAAATGTGTCACTGCACCTGCTAATTTTGAAAATCTGCAAAATAAAGCCACTCAAAAACACCAAAAACTCATTAAAATGTTAGAATGAGGCAAGAGCCCCATGGTGGGTTCCATTTGTATATATTATAAATATATCTTCATGAAATTAGTTTGCAAATATGTTGAATTCAATATGAAATCTAATATTTAAGTTATTAAATCAAACAAACAAGCAAGAAGCATTACATGGCTCTTTATCTAGAAATGCTAATCAAATGCTCTCAGCTTAGCATCCATTAGTGACAATCCTAGAATGAGAAATGAAGATTTAAATGATGCAATTATGCCATATTTTAGCTCAAATATACTAAAATTCTCTAATTAGATCACTATTATGCAAATTCATAATAAAATTCTATACTTATGAGATGAATTGCCTATAGTAAGGATGCTCTATATCATTGGATGTAAAGCGGTGATTTGCATTAATAAATGCACTCTATTTAAAGGATTTACCAAGGGTAGGGGGTAGAGTGAATTAACCATTATTAGAGGTGAGTTAGGTTTATGGTTTCAAATGGTGAGACAAGAAGACAAAATGAAGGGACAAGATGCACCTCAAGATGAGTGATGGAGAATCAATTTGGTCTTTGATCCATGTGAGCTCAATTCCTCATTCTCATTGATTGATTTTTTTTGTCCCATGTAGTGGGTGAGAATAATAAGAATCATTTAATTGATTTATGTTAGCCATGTGCTTCCTTGAATGGGTTTGATTTAATTTGATTTAAACTATACAATTAATTGATTAGAATCAATTGTACAATTATTTGATCTTTTTGATTTAATTAATCCAATAGCTTTGATTTTCAATTAATTCATGATTTTTTCTTGATTGCTCACTTTTCTCTTTATTTGATTTTTCTTGACCAAATTTAGGTGTCTACAATAACATTGATGGATCTTTGCACTACCAAGAAGAAAAGTGGTGAAAGATTTGCCTCATTTATACAAATTTAGAAGAATGTTGCCTCCAAGGCATCCTTTCACTACACACAAAGGAAAAGATCCACATATTCATTGAAAATTATCAATTGGATATGATGTGTGAATTTAACTCCCAATGCATTTAGTCTTTCAAAGACCTAGTCGAGCAAGGGCTAAAGGTAGAAAGATCCCCCACCTTAAAGGGATCATTCAACAAAGAGACCAATACCCAGTACATCTTATGACAAATCTAAATATTGGCGTACCATCTTAAAAGTTAGCACCCATTAATTTGGAAGCTCAAAGACCTATTTAGGCCCCATTCTAGTGATCTCCTAGAACATGGATGCATTTATGCTTTATTTGCCACTTTTTCCATTTTTTGTGTCCATTTCTAACGGTTTCTTTTGCACCCCCGAGATCCTGAGGCTTTTTTCATGGATTGTGCCTCCTAAGGTATTGGTCAAAGTTGACCTATAGCTAGGGTACAAGTTAAGGTTGACCTATGCATGAGGCATTAGTTTCATGGGAACTCGGGCCCTTTTCAGGGTTTTTCATATTTTCCCGCCCAATATAATTGACCCTTTTTGTTTTGACACCTAAAATCAGTATAAAAGGAGGCCCACTCAGTTCATTTGCCCAATCCACGCATTCAATAAGCAAAGGAAATTTGTATTCTCAAGCCATCGATTGCAAGCTATCAAGTTCAAGGTGCATTCAAGGAGTTCAAGCAAAGCAAGGATTCATTAAAGGCATTCAACCAACCATGCATTTAATTTCATAGATCTAGCTTCTTTCTTCATTGGAGATAGTGGAGTTGGCCATCAAGGGGGAGATTTATATTCATCAACATTGCACAAGAATTCAACCATTCAAGAATAATTATATCCATGTTCTATGATTTGGCACTTTTAGATCTATTTCATTTGTGAAGACATCCAACATCCTACATTCTACATACAAACATTCATACATCTTTGTGGGTAGTGGATTTGAATCCATCCATGAAGGTTTGACAAGAGAGGTGAATTTTTACATTTGTCTTGCTTTTACATGATTTTATTTCAATTCAAGGTTAATTCCTCAATGGGGGATTGACAAAGGCAAGCCCCTTCCCCCCAAAAATTCTATTTTTCTTGTGTAGGAGTAGATTTGCAGGTTTTCAAGTTTTCAGGATCAGATTCAGCTAATTTAGGGTTACAACTTTTATTGGGCATTCATATCTCATATTTTTGGATAGTGTAGGTACAAGTTGACCTATTTAAAAGATATAGTCACACTTGGGTATAGGTCGAGGTCAACCTGTACCTACATTATCCAAAAATATGAGATCTGACCTATTTTATTCTGACCTGTAACCAATATCATAAGATCTTTCAAAAGTTATTGGTGGATTATGGAAAAGACAAGGGCTCAACATCACTACAAGATAACAAGTCTAACCTCACATATGTCAAGATAGACCCCAATTTGACCATTAATACCATCACCATCTAAGTCCCAGACACTAATTGTGTTGTCACCACCTGTCATTCCAAAATCATAGTACAAGGTGCCTCCAAGTCATTTACTCCACCACCAGGTTAGTATAACTTTATAAACCATCTAAAAAAGACCTTGACCAAAATCTCAATCTTTGAACTGCTTCGCATTTCACCAAACCATAAAGTAGTCCTAGATAAAGCTCTACAATAGTCATCTATCCCAAAGGACATAAACATTGACTAATTCCATACCATGGTTGGATATTTGTCTACCCCACATCATGTTTATTTCACTGAGAAATTTCTACCAACACATAGACCATCCCATAATGATCCTCTACATTTTGAATTCCTTCTCAATCTCCACAAAATAACGTGAGTTTTGATAGATGAAGGAGCTAGTCTGAATATATGTACATTAGAATTAGTACAAGAACTGGTACACTCTGAGACTTGTGTGGATGTAACTAAAAAGATCATAATCAGAGCTTATGACAATGATGGATGTGCTTCCAAAGGCATGATTACCCTCCCATTCAAACTAGGTCCAGCAACACAATATATTGCATTCCAAGTGTTGGAATTAGAGGTAGGATACAAAATTCTCCTAGGGAGGCCATGAATCTATTCCACGTAGGTCGTATCATCCACTTATCATCAATGCCTTCAATTTTCTCATGATAGAGTATAAATCACCATGTTTGGTGATAGAGATCCTTTCATATATTTTACAAGCCTAAAAGGATCCATTTCCAACCAGGTGCCCAATAATCACGAAGCACCCACTATTTCCTTGCCTCAACACATAGATTTGGCAAATCTTTCAAAAACAATAGTGGAACCCATGACGAAACTCAAGATCCAGATTCAAGAAATAGGATGTGGAGAGTACACCTATGAAATTCATTCTGCGTAGGCAAGTTACCTATCTCACCCCGTATTTATAAAAAACCAAGACAACTTCCTGAGAGGAAACAAAAACTAGTACTTGTCTATCATCCAATGGTTTCCATAAAATGGAGTGACATACATGAAGAAATAATTAAAGATTATTTGTATTCCTAGATATACAGAGATGAAGAACCCCCTAAGGTTACAATTCCAATTCATGAATATGGATGGGGGTATACTATTGTCTAGAAGAAATGATTTAATGGATGTTCTATCATTGGAAATAATGGTCAAGGAATTGTAGAACCAATAACACCTATTCAAAATCCAAGGTTTCTTGGCTTGGGGTAATGAAGACCAGGATAAAGTACTTTGAGTGTCATGTTTCTTCCTGATAATGATTCTTGTGTTTATGATGAAGTTGAGACTGGTCTGCAACCCCTAAATCAAGTAGCTAAGAATGGTTGTGAAGTTGCAATTAACCACTAGCAGCTACATGAATTGCTTGGTCGCAACTTTGCAATTGTTTAGACAAACTACCAGAAATGTTTGTGATGTTGCAATGAGTCTATGAAATTTATATTAAGTGTTGGGTGCAAGGTTCACATTAGTTAACATTAAAATTCATTTTAATTAGTGATCTTGCACTAAACTACTAACAGTTCAAAGAATAGCTAGGCTGTAACTTTGCAGCTTGAAGATTATAGTTTGGAGAGGGCTTGCAAAGTGACGAGGGGATACCACTTGTTTCTTAATCACATAGGCACAAGGAGAAGTGATGTCATCAAGGAAAGCTTGTGATGAAGTGAGAAGTTGCCACATATCATGCTCATGACCACAAAGAAGGAAATAAAGAAGAAGGCACAACTTTTTAGGGTTTGGTGATGTAAGCAAAATCAAGTTGTGATGCCACGGTTAATTGACATGTGAAGCTGTTAAGATTAAGATTGATTGTTATAAAATATTTTGGATCACATGATCATATAAATTTGTGTAGACTATCAAGGAAGGTTTCAACCTTGCAATGGACCATTAGTAGTTAGGATAAATATTTTTTACCACTTTAAAATGGTTAAAGATAAAGGTAAACTCAACCTGCGATCTTGTGACTAACAGTTGACACTTAAAGATAAAAAAAAAATTTATGCATCCTTGCAATGGTTAAGCATGGATGTTATTTTGACCTATGGACTTGTGATCTACACATCATCTGCACATGTTTGTTGGCAGTGGTAAGAAATGAAATTCTCTCAAAATTGCTCCTGAAATATATCCGATGAAATGATTGTGATATCTAGTTGGAGCTTTTGTTGCTCTATGTGCCACCAATTAGACACAAAGCTCCTAAGGTGCATAATGGAACACCAAGCTCTAGTCTTTATCACATAAGGGTGCATAGTGAAGAAATACCAAATATCTAAAATCTAAGTCTCAACCTCAATACCATTGCAAGAACCAACAAAAGTAGGTAGATGTGACCTCAAAAGCTCTCTTATGTGTCATGCAAGAATAGAATCCTCGACCATCATTGTCCTGTCTCTTTCTCTCCTATGCTCTACTCTCAATCCAGTTGGTGTAAAAGAACACTCACACTCCCCCCTCTCCTCTCATTCACCACAATTGGATAATTGAGATGCTCCATGGTGAGATACCTCTTGACAAGGTCCCAACCAAGTAATAAGTTCTTGTAGTAACTTAACCAATTGGGGATGCCCATCATTACCACCATGACCCTCTCTTTGGTCCTTATGGTGATCCTCATATTGTTCCTCTTATTGATGCTCTTCCTTGTGATTTTACTCCTCATGGTAATCTTAACGAGTATTTCGTCGACTACCTCTACTTCTAGGAGGCATCCTTGAGGGAAAAATAAGACGTGGATTAGATCCAACATACAACATATCAAACAAGCCATGCGAAGGCAATAAATGGAGAAGTATAACTATCAGAGAATATAAAAACCACACACCACTCACAAAAAACAAAATGGATACATATACACCATAGATCCCAATGTGTGAACATGGGCTCTGCTACCATATGTAATGCCCCAAAAAGGAACCATCAGAATATAGGGTTAAATGTGGACTTATTTTTTTTGAAATGAAAGATATAAAATCATGAACAAGAGGGAAGTACCATAAAAACATTGCATAAGTAAGATATAAACATTCCATGATTGTCACGTGATCATGCACATGAGGAGACTCAGAGGCACTTCCAAGGGATCCATGACAACCCCCAATATAAAAATGAGTGGACAATTCAAGTTGAAGTCACCATGTGAGAGCCCAAACCATGTCCATGAACCTCACAGGATAGGACCGAACCATCATCCATAGTTTCCAAATGAGGAAACAAGTCTATCCTCAACATGATCCAATACAAGGTTCATTTTAAGCCCAAATAAAAAAAGTGACTATACCAAACAAAATTAGAAAATGGAATACAGATAAATGAAAAATGATCCTGGAAATGCAAGGAATCTAACCATGAAGTCCATTTTTACACAGACCTAAGGGAATATCTCTCTATTGTAAATGCGCAAGAGCAGTCTCAGAATGAATGCGTAAAAATAGTGTTATGCAAAGCAGTGCAAGAATGAAGTGCAATTCTATAGGAACAAATGCACAAGAAGAAAAATGTGTAGTAATTATGAATAAGTTCCCAAGAATACATGATATATGTGCATGAACAAGGTTTAAATGAACACTAATCTATATGATTCATAAATTATAAAATGAACTAATTTAGGCTCCAACACATGACCTAAATATGAACTCCACATTAGGGAGTACCAGATAGCATAATTCAAGGTCATACACATTAGATAAAATCATAAAAACATAATTAAAGCAACACACACACACACACACACTAAAGTAAAAAAAAAAAAAAAGGAATACAAGGGATAGAATGAGCACGTCATGCTTGAACTCTACCACTAGAAGTAGTCTATCACCTATACATAGGTCCCTAGTAGTGACATGTAATGTGACCCAACCAAGTGGTACCCCCAAGCTCACCCTACCATTCTCACAGAGATAGTCACCCGACCACACACACAAGGTACACACACAATAATGGATAACACACACGACAAGAAAATGCATAAATTAGGGATGGTACTTTGATTCTAATGTAAACACGTAGATATAGAATATAGTATGGAACAGGTACAAAGGGATACTACTCAGTACTAACAAAGGCTTAGCGCAAGGACTCAAGAATGGAGTGTCATTACATGGAAGGTGGTGGCCCATGTAGCATTGAGTCTTTGATCAACATCCATAAATAACCATAATTAGTAAGTATCTTCACTCAACATCCTCAGATGACCACATATTGTGCCTTTAATCAATCTCCTCGGATAGCTAGACATCGACTTACCTCCGGTCAATGTCCTATGACCAGGTAGTTGTATTAATTATTATTAATATATTTTACCCTAATTTAATTTATTTATTTTTCACTTGGTTAATACTTTCCATGGGTTACCATAGTGACCCTTATATGTCTCAGCCCATTGTGGAGAGCCACTCCACTCCACTACTCAAATACTTAAGGTCATCTCATTTCAACAATGAGGCACTATGAACAATACAATAAGAACTCCAAGTCCAAACCAAAAGATATAAGTCTTGGCCTCAACCAATAGCCCAGGTCCCTCGAGATCCTGACAAGGCACACTCAATTGTTCTCGTGATGCAGTCTCAAGACCAACATCACCAAATCAAGATAGGATCTCAATCAAGCATCAAACAAGAATAAAAAGGAACAAAATGAAAAATACTCGTGCACATGGAACACTCAACTGGGATCTTTGCTAGGAGGATAAAATCCCAGGTGAATCCAATATCAACACACCAGAACCACACAATAGCCACAATTATGGGATTAATTCACAATCCTAAATTACAAGAAATTATGAGCTATAAATATAGGCTAAAATTTAGCCCCAAAGATCACCAATAATGACGATCCTTCAAAAATGGCTAAAACTTCAAACAAAAATAAGAAACGCCATTTGTTCTATGGCATCCAACACCACATTGGTAAAAAAAATTCATGTTCTAGGCAAATACAAAAAAAATGGTAGCATAACACTATGAAAACCAAATATTTGAAAAATAAAAATGAAATCATACATGGAAGCCCAACCAAGCAACAAATTGAAATAAAATTGTGGGAGATACTAATTCTCAACCCACAAAAATAAAGCAATTTATTTTAATTCAAAAGACAAAGAAAATAAAAATATATATGAAGCCCTACCTCACCCAATGATGGAAACACATAAATGAGTGATAGAAAATAAATTCTTTGAGAAAACAAAAATGACTCCAGACAAGAGGGAGCAATTGCAGCACAAATCCAATGAGTCGTTACCCACAAAAATCTAATGAGTAGATCAAACAAAATGAGCAAAAGATTGATTTTCTCCAAAATAATTTGGAGCGAAATCGAATTTCTCAAAAATGAAAAGTGTGAAAAATGAATCTTTTTTCCACAATATAAAGTCACTTTTGCAAAAGGCCCAAACAAGCTAAAAAATTAAATCACTTGAAACACTTAAATTAAAACAATAGACTTCCAAAAATCCTCACTAAATAAATTAAATCAATTCCAATTAAATGGAATTAAACAACGACAAATTTATTGATAATTAAAAAATATCCCCAAAAACATTAAAATCAACATTTAATTTATAACTCAATTGCAACAACTGCGAGAACTCTAAATGCACAAATATATATTGGTCCAACACAAATATACAAATGAAATTTGAATTTACCCACACGGTACCAAGGGTATAATTTACCAATTAAAGATACACCATCCATACAGGGATGATGTTGGCTAAATCGTGAATGGTTGGTGAAACTATCTCCTATGTCATTGTTGGGAATAAGACACTCAAACCTGCAGCTCAGGCGGATATGATGTTTGGTACCTATTCACTAAAACACACACACATCAAATGCAACTACTCACAATATAAATAGTTGAAGCATAAACATGAATAATTAAAGTACGCCTAATGGAACAATGATGCTTTAGTGACGCAATCATTTGTATATATTAGAATGTCATGGAATTGGTCATTCCATAATTAATCCTGGATGTACATCTCATTTAAAATAAACACTAAATAATTATTTATGACAATACGAGCATATATCAGTGAAAATCTCAGTAAAATAACCATTAGCAATAAAGGCACAATATAACATGAAATCGGTAATAATCATCATGGTAATATAATCCAATATTCTCGAATACAAAATACATCTTATTCATCTTAAAGCATCATCGCACATCCTAGTAGAATCATCATACCGATATGATCAAAATGGTAAACAATAATATAATCTAACATATACATCAGTAATGAAACTAGTAAAACCAAAATAATGTATTGTAATCAAATGCATCACACAATGCAAATAAATGATCACATCATGCAAATAGTCATAGAACAAAACAAATTCTAACTCGAATCAAAATGAAGCAAAGCATAATGCAACCACGGGAGTCACTACACCTTTTATGAGCTAGCTCATTAATCTATGCCATAAAATTGCCACTATCACTCCCCACATGAGAAATCCTCAAAATACAAAAATAATATTTTTTGGAGGTTTTGATTTATCAACATAAGAATACCCCAATAAATAAGACTAATATTAGTCTTATCGGTTATATGGGAGGCGCCTCTAGTAATCTTCCTTATGTTTCCATAATTAATATTTCAAATTAATAAAATTTGAATACCTGGTTAGCATACACATTAGCTTTATTCGATGCCACCTACTTCACATTAGCATTTTGAACATGTGAAAACTTTTAATCCACATTAGCATTATTTATTTGCAAATTTCATTTGAAATAAGCCTTTTTTATGTTTGGAAATACATTCATTTTATTCCAACGGTTTCAATTTGAATTTTCAAAGCTTCATATGCAATTAAATCAGCAAATCCTCTTCCCTCATTGTAGATATGATAGAATTTGGATTGAAGAAAGCTCTCAAGCATCTTCTTACCAACAATTTTTTTTAGTGGTGAGCTTTTGCCAATTGGTGAATCATGTTGGAATGATGAATTAAACATTGGTCAATCCTTTGGCCCATTAATGAGCTTTTTTGGGTTCATCTAGCTTTGAAGGAACTTGAGAAGATTGATTGGGTAAAACCTAAAGAGGGGTGGTGGAAAGTAAATTTTTATGGGACAAAAATAGGTAACCCAAGCCCTTCTGGAGTAGGATTTATAATTTGTGATTGGAATGGTAACACCATAGAAATGGGGGGAAGAAATTAGATGATGGCACAAATAATGTGGCAGAAGCCTTAGCAACCCTAATGGCTATTAAAGTGGAAAAGATGATGGAAGTTTCAAATTTACATGTGGAATGGGACTCACTCATTACTATCCAGGATATCATTAAAGGACAAATAGAAACATTGTACCTTCAAAAATACATTGACCTTATAATAGAGGAATTAACTTCTTTAGAACTTCAACATAACTCATGTGAAAAGAGCAGGAAATAAGGAAGCTGATAAACTATCAAATTAGGATAGAGGAAATTCAAATAGAAAAATTTCATTTAATCTCAAATGATGATTTAGTTATTTAGAAATTTGAGAAACTTCATTAAATGAATTGATGAAGTCTCTGGGTGACAACGTATGCGTTGGTTACTCAAAATCCAAAGTTGGTGGATAGGTTGGAAAAATGAATGATAAGACATGGTATTTAATTTGGGCGTGTTTTGAAAGATTTGTTAAATATCCTTAAGTGGGGTGTTAATTCATTATTGTAGACAAGCCTGAGGATGAGTATAATTCTTGGAAGCTGTGATAAAGACTATATTTCGGTAGGAAAATCATGGAAAATTCATTCACTCTAAAGGCGACGAATAAATATAATTTTTTTTATGGCCCTATGAATAAGAAACAATTAGAAGGCATGTTTCTATATAGAGATAAGAGATTGGTGAAGTGTGTGCAACTGATTTTACATGTGGTCTTTGATCAATTAAGGAACCACCATCACACCAACATATATGTTTTACTCCATGATTCTGGCATGGGGATTGGAGTTAGGAGAATCACAAGAAACTATGAGACGATTCATGGAGGTGATTGTTCCTACTAAGTTCTTGGCTTCTTCAAGTTTCTCCTTGTTCTCAGTAGATAGATCTTCATATGCTTGTATCTTTAGATGTCCTAATTGTTTGGTTGTCTTTATTGTCTATAAATCTCATCAATAGACTATGATGGCTTATTTTGTACAACCTTGAATTATTCTGGATTGTCATCAGAATCATCCTTGTCATCTTTGTTTTTTAGATATCTCCTCTTTCATTGTCTCAGTGTAGGATTCTCGGTTGTGCCCTTTTGTTTCCTTTTCTGATAAGTAAATTTTGGTGAGGGCCTTGTAATTTTGGCTACACCTTTATTCAAAGGTGGTGAATCCCTGGTCACCGATTATGATCTTGTATGAGGTGGAGATGCAGTCTTTGTACTTTTTCTCTTTGTGGCCTTAGATGCCTCAACTGGTGTGTCATCTGACTTGGTGGCATTTGTGTCATGATCTAGTTCATCTGCTTGACCGACTGAGGTCTGCTGATCAGTTTCCCCTTTAGATTTATCCAAGTCTTCTTTGATTATAGAAAGTTTCCTTTTCAATGTTTTTACTATTTTGGCCTTTTTCCAACCCAACTGTTGTACTTGTAATTAAATTTGTATCCGGGTCTTTGCCTCATCATAAGTGCCAAATATCATGGCCGATTTGTCAATAGGCTCATTTAGCAATTTTTAAATAGCCTCTTTAGCAATATCAATATTTAACTCATACTCCATTGGAGGTAGCCATGCAGTCCTTGGATCTACTTCTTTTATCATTGTTGTATCTGTATCTACTAAAAAATAGATATTGTCTTGGTATTTATCTACAAGTTTTTTTTGGAAACCTGGATCTTTCTCCATTCTAGCCTTAAATTTAGTAAAGTAATCATTCATTACTAGCTCAAAATTCTCTCTTAGGCTTGTAATCATTTCATCTATTTATACTGTAACTGGTCTATATGTCTTCCATTTAACTTTACCGATTGATGGGAAGAAGTTTTGTATGTAGAAGAATATACATAGCATTAAGGAACCAAAGTTACATGTGTTTGTCTTGCTAACCTAATGGTTCTCATATTCTCCTCAAATTGCTTTTGCAATACCTTGGAAAGATCAAACTTTAGACCCTTCTTCACTATCTTCTAAGCTATATCCACAACTCCACATGGTACGCTATTAGGCCTGCTAGATTGAAATATCTTATACCCAATGGCATAAGCACCGAATCTTAATTCAACATCATTGATGCAATTGACCTTCAAGCCTCTACCGTCCCACTTGGCTAATGTATGATTCTCCAACTCGGTTATTGGTAGGTTTCTGAGGGCTTTGGATTTGTCACATATTGGATATCCTATAATTGCATGAATGACATCCCTAGTTATCTATTTAGGTTCATCCAACCATATATTTTCATTGTGTACTCGGCTAAGTGCAATGCAGATCCACTCATTCCTAAAGACCTTTGGGAAATCTAGGGAACGAGTTAACCCTTTAACCTCTAAGTGTTTATGGTCTTCCTTCAGCTTTCTATCTGTGCACATTGTTTGATAAGTAGATATGAGTTTAAAGTCTCTGATTTATCCAATCTTGCAGTGTATATATGCACGCATGTCTTGCACTAGCAAAACCCTAGGAAAAATAGATGAAAATGCACCTTGGTTATTTGGTTGTGTTGCAACTTGTGGATGGATCTTGTAGTTAGGTTCTATGCAGGTGGAGTTCTTGATCAGAACAACCTTCTTGTCCTTAACCAACTTAGCTTACTTTGTGCGAGATGAAGATGTCATGTTTTTTTCCAATTTAGGGCTTCCGTAAAATGATGATCAAATGACTCGGTGAGTTCACAATGCAAAATAATTGACCTATGTATGGTCTAAATGTACTGAAATCTCCGTTGAATGCTCAAATAAACTTTTCTGCTACTTTTCTCTCTGTCCTCTGTTCTGCTCTATGATCGCGTTGTGAGAAAATGAGCTCACGTCGACCAAATTTATTGAAAATATCTTAGGGCGATGCATTAAATGTGCTTCACCAACTACTCGATGAAAAAACAATAAGCTTGGTTAACACTATCAATACTTCAACTCGATAAATGGTATAAATTCTCGGTCGTCTCATCACATTTTCATCGACCGACAATTTTAACCTTGGTACATATTAACCGACTATACTAGATCATAGTAATCAAATATGTAGTGCCACAGTGCATCTTTATTCATGTTGATTTGGCATATGTGCAATAAATATAGGAACTGATGTAAGATATAGCATTGCAAAACATAGTTCCATACCTGCTAGTATTTCTCAATTGGAGACGGTGGAGCCACCTAACCCATTGGATGAGGTGTCACCAACTATTGTGCTTCATGCTACATTATCATTTGATACTATTCTCCACATTTGATTTCTAATCCTCATAATTTCATCAATTGTATTGCCATTCCCATAAGTGTTTGTTGGGTCTGCACGATCTCTGCTTAAGTGACCGACTTTCTGACAGTGAGAACATGTCATTCCAGAGTTTGACCAATTCCTAGATTTGATTCACCATAGTCTCATACAGTTTTATGCTATGTGTCCATATTTACCACATCATTCACAATTTCTCCAAGTGTTGTAATCCCATGTATAAGCATTTCCTTGTCTTCTCGGTTGGTTTATCCATTCTTGTCCTTTAGGCTTCCAAATCTGCTTTGTGTTCTTTCTGCATGCTTGAGTTGTGTGACCATTCATGTTGCAATTTTGACAGTATTTATCCATGTATGGTTTCTTCTGTGGTTTGTTCAACTTGGATCTACACTCATGTGCCTGATGTCCATGCTTATTACAGTTATAGCAAATACCATTGAATTTAGGAGGGTTTCTAGGAACACCTTTTGTTTTTCTCCTGCAAACATTTGATGTGTGGCCTGGTGTTTCCATAGTGATGGCAAGAGGGCTTCTTCATATTAGGATTTGAGTAGACATTCCCTTTTTCAGCTTGATTTGATGATTCACATTGCTTGGTATACCCTAATCCGGTATTGTTATTTAGTCTTATTTGATGGTTCAGAAATTCATCCATTCTCTTAGTGCTTTCTTCACATCTCTTAATCACTTCATTATGTTGTTGTAACATCTTCACTTCATTTCTCAATTTCTCATTTTCTTCTTTCAATACACCAATATCATCTATTCTTTTTGCAAGTTAAGTATTCACTCGGTTAGCTTCATGATTCATAACAACCACTTGATTGGTGATCTCAAAGTAGTGTTTAGTAAGTCTAGATATCTCAGTTTCTTTCTCTTGTAACTTTTCAGTCATCATCTTCTGTCATCAACCTATCTTGTTCATCTTTCTTTGCATCATTCAAGACTTCAACCATTCTAACCATTTGTGTATCTTGTCCAATATGTAGTACTTTCACTTATTCAGTAAGTTGTTGATTGCTCTTAGTTAGCTTTGATATTATTCCTTTAGATGCATCAGATATGCTACCAGATTCAGATCCAGATGTGTCAAATGGGTCATGAATCTCTTCTTCATGATAATTGTTACCCAAAAAATCACAACATACAAAAGGACAAACACCGACAGGAAAATATTGCATTTCTTAGTAAATTCCAATTGATATTACCTTTTAGGTATTGTAATCTATGTTTCATTATTACAATCATTATCAAATGCCACCATTGTACTCTAAGTATTGATCACATTCCATAATTTCAAATTTATAATTGATCAATTACATTGTACATTCAAAATAAATGTAATATACAAATGTTTTTTCCATGTTTCATATTAATTAAAAGAGTACATTTTCAGAATGGAAAAACATGATAAAAGTATGGAGTAAGGGTCCCATGCATTGCCTTGAGGTGTGTTGGTAGTCAGCTGGTTGAACAGTCAAGTCCTAGGTCCCCAAGTCCAGGTCTACATCTTCATGAGGTCTTTAGGGTTTCACCTGCATAATGAGAGGAAAAAATGGGTTAGATCCAGTTCGATCTAAGAAATGCATAAGACACAAATAGAATACAATCAATTCTTCTAATGTTGCATATCTATTTGACAAAATCAATGAAACAATGAAATATACATTCACAATAAGTAAAAGATAGTATTAAAGGGTCTTGTTTTCTAAACAATGAAACCTTTTACTATGGATGCTCATTCTTATGTATGTTATTCTTGTATATCTGAATGAAAGCCATCTGAGAAACCTTTTTCAAAATTAGGGCAACCTATTAGTTTAACAAACACAAACAGACCAATCAATATTCATGAGTGAATGCCATCTGAGATAACACTCACACACCAATATTAATTGATTCATTTTTATCTGCTGACCTAACAGGTTGATTGATATGTGTGAAAATAGGTGGATGTGTAACTGAATGCAAGAAGAAAAAAGGAAATGTAGTGAATGTCATGAGCTTGTGCTCGAACTTCACATAAGCTATTACATGTAAGGAAGGTTGTTCACACCTCAAGAGGTTACAATTCATATGCATAAAGAAGGAAAGATGCAAATACATGAAAGAATACAAGTGATGCTACATGAGACACATGAGCAAAGAAGGATTCTTAATAAATTGGAAAATATAGAATTGGAAGAATGTGAGGTTCACTGTTATCATACAAGTGAGAAACACAAGTGAGGCTGTTACAAAAATATACCAAATGTAGAAAAGTTGGATTTGCAAAGTAAAAAGATGCATAACAAGAAATGACAATTATTTGAAAGCTGCAAATAGAGAACAAAGAACAAGGGTTTCAATAATAGTAGGTTTGTGTGCTTTCATAAAATGAACATTCATAGAAGATAGTTACATTATGGACAAAACAACAGGGAGTATTCATCATCCAAAGAATTCTGTGATAGTTCATGATCTCAAAAGAGTTCAGTTTCATGCCTCCAAATAAAATTTCAAGAGATGTCTTTTAGCAGTGGAATTTATATGTTATTTCAGACAAATGCATCTTATACTGTTTTATTGGAATATAATGTTCATCATACAGTGCATGGGATACAGTTGTGATAATGGAGCATACATGTTTAAATTAGGGTTCCTATTATGAGTATAACCCATGGGAGTCACAAGCCCGTGCTCAAACCCCATGGGTATTATCTTGTATATAGTTCGAAAGAAACATTGTATTTTTACACTAAAGGGATGATAGAATATGTTAAACATGTTGTGTTCTTATTTTTTAAAGATATGTTCATAGTTTCATCAGTAAAACTGAATACTATCATAATATTATAAGCATACTAGAAAGTGGACTTTATATGTTCTTTCAGAAAAAATGATGAATATATGTTCAGTCTCGACAAAGGGACATGTTTTGTTCTCATAACAGTGCTGTCATGTTCAAAAATTTTCAATGGAGTGCAGTTGAAACACATGTTTATATCAAACTTGCACATAATCAAGTTCACCATAATGGCCATGTGGGTACATATTTCTTGTTGTTGTTAACATTAATATAACACAGAGAGCAAGAACATGACAACAAGCAAGAAACAGAGAGTGACTTGGAGTAAAGTTTAAGTTACAAGACAAGATCTGCTTGGTGGAGTGTCAAAATAAGCAAAAAAAACAATGATACTAAAACCTCAATTTGCTGCTAGAAATATGTAAAAACCCACAAAAAATGGAGTTATTAAAGCTCATTGTTTTTACATTCAAATGTATTAAAAGATGCAGAGGTTACAAGAAATGAGGAAATAACTTATCTGGAAGAGAAGTAACAAAAGAAGCCAAGTCAAAATGCAGACAAGATTCCAAGTGTTGTGGTTTACAACAGAAGAGATGGAGTTCAAGTTTTTAATGCTCAAGCAATGGTGGCCATGGTCAACAATACATCTCCCAACTTCATTCATGCACTGCGAACTGGGGATGACTCTGAAGCTGTGGTTGAGATGCCACGTTTAAAACTGAATCTCATGGGTGGCTCAATACCTCTCAACCACAGCTTAGATTCATTCCAAACTTGCAGTGGTTGTTCAAACTACCAACAAAACCTGAGTTTGAAGATTGTATCCAATGCCATGTGTCATGGCATTGAAATCCTCAAAGTCTGAGTTATTCAAAGCATCTGGAGCCCGAGCTCTGCAAACTACTCAGCAGGTGTCCCCATATAATGAAAGGCACAAAACTTTACTCACAGTTAACAGAACCCAAATGCAAATAGAAGAAAACCTCAATATCCAGCATAGTCAAAGAAGGAATCAACAAAAGGCACCATGTTTTATGGAAAAATAAACTCAGAATCATTTTTCCTAAGTAAAGCCCGAGAAGACCGACTTTCTTTTCTTAGTTTGATTTTCCATAGTTCTAGAGTCAACATGGCGGCAACACAGAAGCAAAACCCTAAGTGTTTTGAAATCAAATGAATAACATGCAATGTATTTTACCAATTTTCAAATCCACTGTCAAGAAGTTAATGCATTTGTCAGTTGGCAGTGCATTGACATTCCTCCAGAAATGCTACGACAGTCCTTATTGGTGCCATGATTGAAACATCCATCTTCTCAGTGGGTATAGTCATATCAAATGAGCTGTAGTCGAGCATGGAGCTAGAGTTACATTAACTCAGCTATACTGGTGTCGGCTTTGTTGGGAGTTAGGGTTTGTTGAAGGTTGGGTGTTGACTTAGTGGCATTAGGTTTTCCTAGTGGTGTTGTTTTATGCACTTAGGGGATTATTAATGTATGGTATTTTGTGATAAATTTGGATTGTTGTATAAAAGATGATAATATTTAAAACCAACTTTAGGAGAGCATGTTTTAAGGCTTATTTTTAGGAGGCTTATTAAACTTTTGTTTAATAATTGGCTATTTTGGAGGTTTTTTGGAGGGATAAGTATTTTCAAATTTAGGCTTTAAGGGGTTATATATTGGGCTTTCTAGTGAAGGAAAGGTAGTTGCAGATTTGGGACATAGTGCATATAGTGAACTTATTGTTCCTATATTGTTTTGAAGCCATTTTTGTAACTAGGTTATCAGTTTTGTGAAAAATAAAGCAGATGCTCTTTGATACACATATTTTTGGGAGTTTGATTTTATGATCTTGATTTCATCTTCCTGTACAAGTGTTGTGTTGCAATTGAAACCTAAAAGAAGTGAATGCTTGCTTATTCCTTCTTAAAGTGATCAGTTTATTTTTAAACCTTGTATGGGAGATGTATGTTGTTAATCTTTTGAACTATTTGTGATTCAATCCTAATAGTGAAATTTGTTAACCTATATGTTGAACAAAGATTTGAAGAGTCAAATTTTTTATTTATGATTTTGAGCTAATGTTTTGTCATTCTAGCAAAGTCTGAACCTACTTTGGTGTATCACCACATTTATTTCAGTTTAAAGTTTTTCTTCTACCCTTTTCCTACCAATTTTTCATATTAGGTGGTGATATTTCATATTTTAAAGGAACCAGCCTAGAATCCAGAGATTCTTCCTCATTCATAGTCTACCCACAGCTAGAGGAAGTTTTCACTGTTAGATAGAATTGTCATGAAGCCTTAAGGCCTGATTTAGGGTCACAATTCTAAACCTCAAAAATAATAAATCTCACGACATCGAAGTGCCATGTCATTTCTCTTGATCAACATCTCCCTAAGTTTCTCTTTGGCTTCCTTGAACTGTTCTACATAGATCTGCAGTTGTAACTTCTGATTCTCAATAGTTTTGTCAAGTGTATACCTCTCCATTGTAAGATCTTTTCTCTTCAACTATTAAAACCTCAAAATAAGAGAATATGCTCTGATACCAATTGTTTTCCCAATGTTAAGATAATGGAAAGGATGTGTATTGAGAGGGGAGGGGTGAATCAGTACCCTTAAAAACTTTTAGACAAATCTTTGCATTCACTGTACTGTATTAACCGACTGAGTAGATTGCTTAATCCAAACATGTAGTATCAATGCTGAAAAATAAATGCATGTAAAATAAACATTACACATACACACAATTGAGTACTCTTGACACTAGTATTTTGGTGTCACAGAAAACCCCTGTTAGAAGGTAAAAACTATGGTGGGGATGAGACCCACAAAACTTCACTACTAAAGTAATAAAGGTAGCTTGTTAAAGCTTTACAAAATGATCACTTCTGATGACCTTACCATGTTAGGATCAGTAACAAAAAGATCGACTAGATCTACCTCGTGGGAGGATTTAGCAACACAATGTATGTGTACACTCAGTTAAAAGATTTACAAAAAGACTATTAATTCTACTCTGTTAAGAGATTTAAGTATCTATTACAATTGTTAGAGAGTAACAGAAAGTTGATCTAAAACATATACAATCTCAAAATTCTTAATACAGATCCATTACATTCATACAAAACATATCACCTCAATGTGAATGATAATACCTTATGCTATGTTATGCTCGGTAGTCTTGCCTTAGTTCTGTAAACTGAATACTACAATGTAGTCTCTGTCCTTTAATCCCTTGTCTAATCTCTGATGTCTGTAGTATGGCGACAACTTGGTCATTTTTTGATCAACATACTTAACAAAAAAATGACATCTATACAATTATATATCAAAATGATATGACCTAATTAGGGTTCAACATTTACATCTTTACCCTAAGATCAATGGTTACAATATTTACATTGGTCAAATAAACATACGAGACATAAATAATAAATGCTGGAAATTCATAATTAATGTCCTCCTCGATCGTGTCTGTTATGTAGGTTGACTCAAAAGTTGTTACCTAGATTATTGTGCCATAACAAACTTTCATGTGGACTCTATTCCACTTGGTTAATGTTGTTCCTTAGTGCTTGGTGTATACTGTGTATCTTGGTTATACTAGCATTCGGTTATGCTTGTGTAGCTCAGTGTTGTGTGTTCTTGGTATAGTCTGATTACTTGGTTATCACTGTACTTGATTAACTATGGGCGTGATCAGTGCTCTCGGTTAACTCTGCACTTTGGTGATATAAACTGACTGTCTTGTGTTGACTTTGTCACTGACTGTCTATTATGTCTTCTTGATAACTAATGACAACTTCAATGTGCAATTGGAGTAACATCTTTGTCTCCTTAGTTGTGATAAGATCAGCTTGTACATTTGATCTACTTTATCGAGAGTTTGAGTTTGACTCACACTCCCACTAATGTGGGGCTAAATGTATAGTCTTAAAATGGAAGCACCTATTTTAAGACCTTTTAAACCTCCTTGGTAGGATGTTTGGGCCCAATTTTAAATGACCTCCTAGAACATAGATGCACTTTTTTCTCATGTTATTTCCTTTTCCCTATTTTATATCCATTTTTTACCCCTTTAGCTCTTCCCCAAAGATCCTAGAGGAAAATCCTAAAGTGAAAACCACCATGGTATAGGTCAAGGTTGACTTATACGTGGGGTATATGTCGAGATCGACCTATAACCAAGGTGGAATCCCTTGGGATCCCAGGTCCATCTTAGGTTTCTAAATTATTTTCCTACTTTGTATAGTCGACCCTTTTAGATTTTGATCTCAAAATTAGTATAATAGGAGGACTATTCACCTCATTTGGGGCCCATATACATTCATATGATTCAATAATCAAGCAATTCAGGTGAACTACTGAGAAAGCAATCAAGTCCTTTCAAGTGTTCATAATCATTCAAGTTCATTTGTAATAAAGAATTTAAGGTGCATTCAAGGAGTTCAAGCAAGGATTCATTTGAGGCACTCATTTCTTTTCATGCCCATGCATTTCCTTCTCAAGATCTATATTACTTCATTGGAGATAGTGAAGTTAGCCATCAAGGAAGGAGTTCTTCATCTAATTTGTATTTGCATTCAATATCCTTCAATCATTCAATCAAGCACACAAATACACTTATATCCATGGATTTATGACTTGACATTATTAGATCTATTGCATTTGTGGATTTCCTACATCTATTGAAGATACAACATCAAGCACTCATACATATTTGTAGGTTACAAATCCAAATCCTTCCAAAAGGGTTTTCACAAAGAAAGGTGAATATATACATTTGTCTTGCTTTCACATGATTTTTACATACTTTCAATTCAAGGTTAATTCCTAAACATGGGCTTGACCAAGGCAAGCCCCTCCCCCCAATAAAATACCATTTTTATTGTGTAGGTGCAGGTTTATAACTTTCTGGGTTCAAATTTAGAACATTCAGGACTTGTTTTTCTGTCAGAGTTTCATATCTCAGAGAAATTCACAGTTCAAGTAGAGGTTGACCTCGACTTGTACCCTCCATCTCAACTTGTACCCTCCATCTCAACCTATACCCTCCAAGTTGACCTGTACTTGGAGCTTACAACTTTCTGGGTTTTGCAGATCTCAGCCTTCTGATCTCAGATCCAACTATGTTCCAATTTCTGATACAGTTTGATAGTAGTTTTCCAGATCTAAAAAAGGTTGATTCTCTAGGAATTTCAAGGTGAGTTAGCACTTTTCCCTTTATCATTTGAGATTATTATACATCAGATATGACCTATATATGTTCACTATTATTTTCCTTTAACTCACATTTTCATACTTATAGAAACAATCCCCACATGGAAAGAAAGCTTTCTACCTAATGCTTGATTAGAATTAAGTAAGGTATTGGCACCCTTATATCTCTTGGGTAGTACTAATACAACTTGGATCCTTTTGAGGGTTATGTTTTAAGGCCCCTTCTTTCCCTTGTGCATTCTTGAGTGTATTTGTTGAAAAGTGTGGTAGAATACATAGCTTACCCACATTACCCCTTATTCTCACACACACACACACACACACACACACACACACACACACAGGCGGTAGATGAATTGTTACATGGGTTCTTGAATTTTCTCATATTTGTTTCATTATATGGTCTTGTTTGTTTTGTTTGGACCATTTATTCTAGCAATGTTTTGTATGGCTATCTTTCTTTTATGGATTGCTATAGTCATTCTGGGTGACTTCTTTGGGCCTTCTAATCCAATTTTCAAAAATTATTAAAGAGTTCTCCATGATGATTTTTGATTA
Organism: Thuja plicata; assembly: GCA_018584345.1. NCBI lineage: Eukaryota > Viridiplantae > Streptophyta > Pinopsida > Cupressales > Cupressaceae > Thuja > Thuja plicata. The sequence continues at coordinate 2,731,611 of MU227479.1, forward strand.
TATAAACATATAAATGTTCATATATACATGTCTTAATATAGAGGTAGATATTATTACGATTGAACATAGTACTTATAATAGGATTTTTCCTTATTTGTGGATGGTGATTAATTACAATGGATGGTTGGTCTATTTACTGTTTCATTTGAAGATTTAATTTACCTCTTTCATTATGGAGATTTGGTTTAGGGATAACTTTAGCATTATGATTAATCATGAGCTTACTTTTAAATCTGGCCTGACGCGACCTTGAAGTAGGAATTATGTAAATTTTTTTAAGGTCTGACTATGAGTTGTATCATATATAGTGTATTTTTTTTATCTCTTCCTGGATTTAGAGCTTACTATTGATTGTTTTTCAAGGATATAAGGAATCTGATCATATTGCTGAACTAATTGGGCATATCGATGTTGAAGTTTATTATGGAATTAATAACCATGGAAAGGTGTATGAGTATATAGAACATTGAAGGAAATTGTGTGTGTACACACACACACACAGATATATATATATATATA
>MU227479.1:2761692-2776678 GCA_018584345.1 Thuja plicata
GGTGCATATGAGCCATCTCTTCCCGCTCATGAAGATATGCCTGATAAGACCATTCTTCTTGTTGTGACTAGATCTCACACTCTCTATTGATATCATCAATATGCTTGGTGAAATCCTGCAACATATTGAGCATATTATCTTGTCCTTTCAGAAGCTCTTGGATTTCTTGCTGATTCTGAGGTTCTTGAGATTGATCAGGAAATTGGGCAAGAACATATTGGTTTTGGGCATATTGATATGGCCGATAACTAGCCCCTTGAATATTATTTTGATAATATGGTGGTGTGTATTCTGATTGTCCATAATAATTTGAATTCTCTATTCATATGAAAGATGGAAATAAGAATGCAAATTGAGATTTGAACATACCAAAACTTGATCTTATGAAACTAGTAGGTTGAGTCTAAAGAGTCGCTAGGTATGCTAAATTTAACCTATTTTAGGCTAGTTACTTGCTGCTAGCATATCCAAAAACAAAAAGAATCTTTGAAATATTCTAACTTGCGTCCGACTAGGCATGCCAGACTGTTTAGGAATTGGAATTGCACCCTCCCCAGTCCTGCTTTGGAGGATAGACTTGAGGATTCCAAGACAACATGGAAACACTCCTAGGTGGTGGGATTTCCTATTTATGGAGTGAATCTCCAGATTCTAGGCCAGTTCCTATTTGATATATCACCTATGAAGATACTTGAACAAAAAAGGGAAATTTTGAAGGAAAATGGATGGGGAAATAAATTAAGCAATCTACTCTACTAGGTGATACACCAAAGATGATGTAAATGGTAATGAAGCTTTGATCATAATAGAGTGTCTTTTTCTTAAAAGAAGATAGGTCCAGAGCATAGGAAACAAATTTGATGATTTAAACCACCTGCATATCAATATCTCATAAGGAGGTCTCAAAGCTTCTTATCATTAATAGGTCAAGAGGATGAATAATCTTCACACTTAACCAAATTATTGATAAAATTATTGGGAAAACATAGTTTACAATGTATGTAAGGGTTAATACTACCCACACAAAGATGCACAACAAAGACATAAACTTGCATGATCCAAATGTGTGAATATATTACAAGAAAAAATCAAATCCAAGATTGCATACAAATAAGTGAATTCAAATGAGGTCCTCAAAACTTTGAATTCTATTCAATACTCAAAAGGAAATTTCTATCATACCATTAAAATTGTCTCCAAATCCTTCAAGAAAACTAGAGGATCAGAATAATCACTCCTATCCTTTAAAAATCTGGGAAACGTTGACACTAAACCCTAACCTTGCCTTTAAAGCAATACAAACACCAATTCCAAAGTAGACATAAGATTAAATCTACATGAAATTTCTGAGCAACTAGAAAATTACAACTTTGAACCACTGAAAGGGAGGAGAAAATAATTATGTTTCAATTCTGGCTCTAAAACATGCAAAACTGTGATTTTCACCTTTGTTATCTTCTGCAACTTTGGTGTCGACTAAGTGATCTATTCTCTAAATTGGAGTCAAGTTGCTAGAATCGTTTTAGAACTTAAAATTTTATCCCATGTGACTATCATGTAAAGGAGAGGGTTTATTTTGAACTGACCTGGGGTTGAAACCCTTTTCAACCCTTTTCATGCATGTAAAGGACTACCACCTTCACTATCATTTAAAAGTAAAAATAACCTTTAAAAAATTGACCAGCTTTTACTACATCTAAACCAAAAGTTCAATGACCTTTGACTACTAGTCGACTACCTTTTTTGTGACGTGGCAGTAAACTCCTTAAAGTTAGGCCGTCTGACTTCCTTTATTTCTTACCTCAATCCCACTTCAGGACTAGATGGCTTCCTCTGATTTGGCCCGTGGGCCCCTTTATCTTTCTTACCACTGCTTTCACTCTTACCTCGGCATGGACAGGTATCGCCATCCCTTAATCCCATGGGTCTTAACTATCTTGCACCTTTCTCGGGGGGATTACAAGCACCGTTCAAGCTATCTATACTTTAGTCTATCCCTTTAAGCATTTTCAAATTGCTTGGCCGCCATGTATCACTCTCCTATTGGCTAATCTGATTACCTTGATTTGATCTGCCTCCAGGCCTACCTTCTACATGGTGATCTCCCGTTATCCCGCGGTCTCTCTCTCTCTCCTTGGTTTGTCAAACCAGGGGATCACGACCTTATGAAACTTGTCTCATTGGCCTTACTCTATTCTATCTAGACCATCTAGACACGTGGCAATCTACCATTATCCTGTGATCCTTGTCATATTTCTTGGTGTCAGATTATGGGATCATGACCTTCTTCCACCTGGCCATCTAGCCCACTTGACCTTTGTGATAGCTCAAACACGTGGTGGTCTCCCGTTATCCCTCTATACTTTTCTCTCTTCACTCTTTTAGAGTGCAGGATCATGACCTGCTACCACTTGGCCATCTGGACCTCATTGCTCCTTCTACGCTTCTATGCCACACGTCATTCTGTCGCTATCCCATGATCCTCTTCATCCTTGTTAGTGTTAGATCGCGGGATCAGGACGCGCTACCATTTGTCCCCCTTATTTGACTCGACCAGCTACATGGCACTTCTCTTAGCACATGGTGGATTGGACCCACATATCCACGTGTCATCACCTCACAATCCCAACATCCTTGTCATCCTTGCCTCTGTCACATTGCAAGATCATAAGCTTCTTCCATCTGTCTTCTTTGCTCGCTCAGCTTGGCTTTGCCACACTTTTCTTAGTTGGCCTCACATCTCCACATGGCACTTTCCCGTGATACCATGAAATTTCTCTCTCTTCGGCCTATGAGACTGCGGGATCACGAATGACCACCACCTGTCATCGCTTTCTTTTTTTAGGCCCACAAAATGTCCTCCTTAATCGCCAGTTATTCCACCTTGTGACCATATTGCGCATAATCATTTTTTCAAAAGGAGTTGCCTTTTTGCTGCCTTTAATTCGTGTTTCAAGGTATAAAAGAAACTTATAACTTTTCCACACCATGAATGTGGGAAAACTCCTTTTACCCTTTTCTCTTCTCTACACGCCCAATGTGCATTCTAACTGGTTCTCCTTCTATTCCATTTGACCATACCTCTTCGCTTGTGTTCTCAAAGAACCATGGAGCTTCCTCAACCTAGATCTTTGTCTCTTAATGGCATTTTGGGCTCAAACTCTTACAAGAGCCCATTCGAATCCACATGCCACTCACATATAACTATTTCTTAGCCAAAATTTCACATGGAGGGAAAATTTGGTAACAAAACCATTTGCAAAATGTTCAATAGGTAACTATTTCTTAGCCAAAATTTCACATGGAGGGAAAATTTGGTAACAGAACCATTTGCAAAATGTTCAATTGGTCAAGGTTCAATGGAAACTATTGCATTCATTCAGTTTTGAAATGCAATTAATCTGACCAATCAGATTTCAAGATTTTTTAAGTCTATTTTTGTTTTGTAAAGTTTGATAATTTCAACATATTTAAAAAATCTAAATAATGCTATTTATTTATAATTCTATTGGCTGTGAACAAAAAAGGCAATGAGAAAATTCACATTTAATGCAATTTTAAGTGAAATTGTTCTATCATTAAATGAACATCACCAACTAAGTGGTGGTGTGACATTTATTGATATTGAAATTATATTTATATAAATTTAGTAATTGAAAAATATTGATTAATTTTCTTTTCATATGTGACTATTTATTTTATTTTTTTACTTTAAACATATTTTCTATATTTTTTAATTTGATGACTTATTTAATTTTTAATGATAATAAATTATAAATAGTATTCCCAGTTTTAAAAATGGGTGAAAAATTATTTTAATTTTTTTTCATAATTTTTTTTATTTTTTAACATAAATATCATTTATAATATTTGTTTCAAGTTATATTTATTTACATTTATTTATATTTATATTATATTTTCTTTGATATATTATATTTTTAAATATATATTGATTGTGTATTTTTTTTTCTATTTTAATTTTATAATTTGAATCATCATAAATTTGTATCTAATAATAAAATTTAAATTAAACTATTGAGTTCATATTAATTAAAATATCTTCCTTTTACAAACAAAATTAAATATCTTGGCTTTATTACTCTAATCTAAGTCAACCAATTATGTATTAAAAATTGATACTAGTATTATATTATAATTTTTTTGGTGCTTTATATTTATTTCTAGCTTTTTTGTACACTAGATATTATGTAACAAATCAAGTTTTTCTTTATTTTATGGAAACATATTATTTTTTATTTTGTGTTAAATTTTAAACTATAGCATTTGAATTTACAAATCAAGTTTTTCTTTATTTTATGGAAAAATATTATTTTTTATTTTGTTTTAAATTTTAAACTATAGCATTTGAATTTAATTTATGCTTAAATGTGTCTCGATGTTAAGTATAGTCATATAAAATTTATATTTTTTTAATGTATGTTTTAAAAGCTATACATCTTAAGAGTTTGAAATGAAATATCGTTTCTTAAATTTTCATTGATTCTTAGTTAGTAAGGAAAAATATGGAGTTTTTAAAATAATAGTAATTTATAATTTATTTTGATAATTTGACAATTATTATGGGTAATTTCATAATAAATTTTTAACACAAATTTTGTGATAAGACAAATTAATTGAGTTGTTTGTTGTTCATAACTAACTCTTCTAATACAAAGTTTACAATAAATCAAATTGATTTGTTTGTTGCTCTTATGTGTTTTTCACTATTTTAGCTCACAAATCAACTAATCAATCTTTAAAGACACACTCCTAGACTATGAATCTTTAAAAATCTACTACAACTTTTTGTGATATTTGAATTGTGTGTATCTACAAATCTCCTACTTATCTACAATTTTTTTACTAACAAATCATTTCCAAACTATTAATGACACTAGTTAAATTCATTGTTTATTATATTACACTTATTGACACAATTAGCTTATTATGGTTACACCCCTTGACAAAATTATTTTCTATATTAGGTATAATAAGTTTAATATGAACTTCAATGGGTATAATAAGCTTAATAATAACTTCAATACAATTAAATTTATACAAAAATATAAGTATAAATATAAATTTTAAAAGTTGTTTAAACGAATATTCTAAATGATATTAATATAAAATAAATTACAAAATAAAAATCAAAGTATTTTTTATACATCTAGAATTTAACATTTTATTAATGATTTATTATTATTAAAAAATAAAATAACTTATCAAACTAAATAAAGTAGAAAAGAAAATTTAAGTAAAAAATAAAATAAATAATTAGATAATAAATACAATAATATAACAAAAAAAACAATATCTCTTGAATTATTAAATTTGACAAATACTTCTTTATTATTATCATGTTTTCTTTGTTTGTAGAATGCTTTCATTGTGAGGTAGTTCATGCTTTTGATATCTATTGCATGACACATATATCTTGGCTATATTGATTTCAATAAATAGTTTTTCTAAACAACTATTCCATTCACAAGCTTCTATTTACAATTGTCACCATATCTTTGCCCCTTAAAGCATTCCACTATAGGCAGGAACTTTGACGCTTGCACATAGTCACTTTGTCAAAAGATGCTTTCCTTTTGGCTACCTTTAAGTCATGTTTCAGGTATAAAAGAAACTTATAAATTTCCCACACCATGAGTGTGGGATAACTTCTTTTACCCTTTTCTCTACTCTGCGTGCCCAACACGCATTCTAACTTGTTCTCATTCTATTCCACCCGACCATACCTCTTCTCATGTGTTCTCAGAGCACCATGAATCTTCGTCAACCTAGATATTTATCTCTGAATGGAATGTTGGGCTCAAACTCTTGCAGGTGTCCAATTGAATCCACATGCCATTCATAGATAGTCATTTCTTAGCCAAAATTTCATATGGAGGGAAAAATTGGTAACATTTATGGCGACGTCTCAGGGATGTTTCCCTGCTAAATAGAAAAAAAACTAGTATCCTTGTCCATCCATTAGGCAGTGAGTCATTAGCAATAAAACCCTATTGATAGAAGGTAAAAACCCTAATGATACAGTAATTAGGTCTTCAAATTGACAACAAATTCATGGTTGATAGGATCAACTCCCCTATTAAGAATAATAGATGTGTTTTCAAAATGAATATGCATTGATCTTAGGGTAAATATGCACTGAGTGCTTTATTAAAATTGGGACTTAACCTAAGCAACATGTCGCCTAACAAACACTTTATTGAAAAATTGAAACGTAAAACCTAAAACATCTAAACTAAACTGTACCACAACACTTATTGAAAGCTGGAAACCTATTCTACCCTAACTAACAACAAAATATGCTAAACAAAACCATTTACTTGTTCATTGAAATATTTTCCTTTTCTTCTAAAATTACAATGGCGCACACACCTACAAGAAGATACATGAAGATGGAAGAATAAAAAACATTTAACCAACTTATGCAACATTTCTTGAAGAATAAAGGAAATGATATGACTTACTTCACTCTGTTGATTGAAGAAATTGTCCTCATGGAATCAACATCTTCATGTTTAGGTTTTGAAACAAATAAGGCCTTTTCACCTATCTCCAACTGGGCTAGATATCTGATTGGGAAACCTCTTGAAAGTATGAGCTTGAGGCTCCTTTTCCTGGTTGATTCTCTTTCTTGTTGTTTTACATGGTTATTCTATATGATTGCTTTCCATGTTGACTCCTCCTCCATAGTTAAAGAAACACCATCTTCATTTAAGATATTTAGGAGTTTACCAAAGCTATTAACCCTCACAAGGCTCTTAGCAACTAGCCTAAATTTAAATTCCTTATCATCATTTAGGAAGGAACACTCTGCAACAAGACTTCGTCTTCAATAAAAATAGGCCAATGCTCAAGCATTCAGATAACCTTTTTCACCAAACCTTCTCCTAACATATCAACATCAAGCTTCACACAAAAATCCTCAATAATATTGGCAAAAAAGTCTTCATCCATGATCATGTCAGCTTCCACATCTTGAAAAGATACTTCTTAAACTGCAAAATCATCAATTACATCCTTTTGTTGTTGCAAAGTCTGTGGCAATGTGACTAGAAAAACAACTTCCTTATCTTTCTCAACAAAAGAAGGAAGTTCATCAACCCAAATCATGGCATCTTCTTTATGCTCCTCTTCTTTTGAAGCCACTAAACAATGTTCATCGTTATGCTCAAAAGAAGTAGGAAGCTCAACAAATAAATTTGTTAGTAACTCCTATCCCAACTGGATATGCTCTTGAGCCTCTATCACTTTATCATCCAACTTTGAACTAAATTTATTTTTAGCTCCCTGATCTTGGATTAGCTTGTATGAGATAACCTTGATAAGGTTTGGCATCTAAAAGCCAGGATGCTGAGTCTATGAAGGCTACCATGGTAGCTTGGTAATTTGATTATTTGGTCTAGGCTCTTTACATTACTGAAAATGAGGACTAATGAATTGGCTTGATTGGCTTTGTTCATTCTTGGGCTCATAGACAAGTTGTCTTATTTCTTTATCAGGTTCATAACCCCTAAAACCTGGAATCTCAAGCTTAAAAGGATGACTTAGGGCACACAAGGCTGATTGAGCCTCTAAATCTTGTGTTTGTGCAATTACCAACCTTATTTTCTCCTCTTTATCTGCAACTTTTTTCAGCAAATAATTCATGCTCATAGCTCTAAGCCTCCATCTCTTGCTGGTGCATATGAGCCATCTCTTCCCGCTCATGAAGATATGCCTGATAAGACCATTCTTCTTGTTGTGACTAGATCTCACACTCTCTATTGATATCATCAATATGCTTGGTGAAATCCTGCAACATATTAAGCATATTATCTTGTCCTTTCAAAAGCTCTTGGATTTCTTGCTGATTCTGAGGATCTTGAGATTGATCAGGAAATTGGGCAAGAACATATTGGTTTCAGGCATATTGATATGGCTGATAACTAGCCCCTTGAACATTATTTTGATAATATGGTGGTGTGTATTCTGATTGTCCATAATAATTTGACTTCTCTATTCATATGAAAGATGGAAATAAGAATGCAAATTGAGATTTAAACATACCAAAACTTGATCTTATGAAACTAGTAGGTTGAGTCTAAAGAGTCACTAGGTATGTTGAATTTAACCTATTTTAGGCCAGTAACTTGCTGCTAGCATATCCAAAAACAACAAGAACCTTTGAAATATTCTGACTTGCATCCCACTGGGCATGCCAGACTGTTGAGGAATTGGAATTGCAGCCTCCTTCGTCCTACTTTGGAGGATAGACTTGAGGATTCCAGGACAACATGGAAACACTCCTAGGTGGTGGGATTTCCTATTTATGGAGTGAATCTCCAGATTCTAGGCCAGTTCCTGTTTGATATATCACCTATGAAGATACTTGAACAAAAAAGGGAAATTTTGAAGGAAAATGGATAGGGAAATAAATTAAGCAATCTACTCTACTAGGTGATACACCAAAGATGATGTAAATGGTAATGAAGCTTTGATCACAATAGAGTTTCCTTTTCTTAAAAGAAGATAGGTCTAGAGCATAGGAAACAAATTTGTTGATTTAAACCACCTACATATCAATATTTCATAAGGAGGTCTCAAAGCTTCTTATCATTAATAGGTCAAGAGGATGAATAATCTTCACACTTAACCAAATTATTGATAAAATTATTGGGAAAACATAGCTTACAACGTATGTAAGGGTTAATACTGCCCATCAAAGATGCACAACAAAGACATAAACTTGCATGATCCAAATGTGTGAATATATTACAAGAAAAAATCAAATCCAAGACTCCATACAAATAAGTGAATTCAAATGAGGTCCTCAAAACTTTGAATTCTATTCAATACTCAAAAGGAAATTTCTATCATACCATTACAATTGTCTCCAAATCCTTCAAGAAAACTAGAGGATCAGAATAATCACTCCTATCCTTTAAAAATCTGGGAAACGTTGACACTAAACCCTAACCTTGCCTTTAAAGCAATGCAAACACCAATTCCAAAGTAGACATAAGATTGACTCTACATGAAATTTCTGAGCAACTGGAAGATTATGACTTTGAACCGCTGAAATGGAGGAGAAAATAAGTATGTTACAATTTTGGCTCTAAAACATGCAAAACTGTGATTTTCACCTTTGTTATCTTCTGCAACTTTGGTGTCAACTAAGTGATCTATTCTCTAAATTGGAGTCAAGCTGCTGGAATCGTTTTAGAACTTAACATTTTATCCCATGTGACTATCATGCAAAGGAGAGGGTTTGTTTTTAACTGACCTGGGTTTCAACCCTTTTCATGCATGTAAAGGACTTCCACCTTCACTGTCGTTTAAAAGTAAAAATAACCTTTAAAAAATTGACCAGCTTTTACTACGTCTAAACCAAAAGGTCAATGACCTCTGACTACTAGTCGACCACCTTTTTCGTGATGTGGTGGTAAACTCCTTTAAGTTAGGTCATCTGACTTCCTTTATTTCTTACCTCAATCCCACTTCAGGACTAGATGGCTTCCTCTGATTTGGCCCGTGGGCCCCTTTATCTTTCTTACCACCGCTTTCACTCTTACCTCGACATGGACAGGCATCGCCATCGCTTAATCCCATGGGTCTTAACTATCTTGCACCTTTCTCGGGGGGATTACAAGCACTGTTCAAGCTGTCTATACTTTAGTCTATCCCTTTAAGCATTTGCAAATTGCTTGGCTGCCATGTATCACTCTCCTATTGGCTAATCTGATTACCTTGATTTGATCTTCCTCCGAGCCACCTTGCTACATGGTGATCTCCCGTTATCCCGCGGTCTCTCTCTCTCTCTCCTTGGTTTTTCAAATCACGGGATGACAACCTTGTGAAACTTGTCTCATTGGCCTGACTCTGTTCTGTCTAGACTGTCTAAACACGTGGCAATCTACCTTTATCCTGTGATCCTTGTCATATTTCTTGGTGTCAGATGTTGGGATCACGACCTTCTTCCACCTATCCATCTAGCCCACTTGACCTCTGTGATAGCTCAGACATGTGGTGGTCTCCCGTTATCCCTCTATACTTCTCTCTCTTCACTCTGTTAGAGCGCAGGATCATGACCTGCTGCCACTTGGCCATCTGGACCTTGTTGCTCCTTCTACGCTTCTATGCCACGCATCATTCTGTCACTATCCCATGATCCTCTTCATCCTTGTTAGTGTTAGATCGCGGGATCAAGACGCGCTGCCACTTGTCCCCCTTATTTGACTCGACCAGCTACGTGGCACTTCTCTTAGCACTTGGTGGACTGGACCCACATATCCATGTGTCATCACCTCACAATCCCAACATCCTTGTTATCCTTGCCTCTGTCACGTTTTAGGATCACAAGCTTCTTCCATCTGTCTTCTTTTCTCTCTCAGCTTGGCTTTGCCGCACTTTTCTTAGTTGGCCTCACATCTCCACGTGGCACTTTCCCATGATACCATGAAATTTCTCTCTTCAGCCTGTGAGACTGCGGGATCACGAACGACCACCACCTGTCATCTCTTTCTTTTTTCAGGCCCACAAAATGTCCTCCTTAATCACCAGTTATTCCACCTTGTGACCATATTGTACATAATCGCTTTTTCAAAAGGAGTTTGCTTTTTGGCTACCTTTAAGTCGTGTTTCAGGGTATAAAAGAAACTTATAACTTTTCCACACCATGAATATGGGAAAAATCCTTTTACCCTTTTCTCTTCTCTACGCGCCCATCGTGCATTCTAACTGGTTCTCCTTCTATTGCATTTGACCATACCTCTTCGCTTGTGTTCTCAAAGAACCATGGAGCTTCCTCAACCTAGATCTTTGTCTCTTAATGGCATGCTGGGCTCAAAATCTTACAAGAGCCCATTCGAATCCACATGCCACTCACAGATAACTATTTCTTAGCCAAAATTCCACATGGAGGGAAAATTTGGTAATAGAACCATTTGCAAAATGTTCAATAGGTAACTATTTCTTAGCCAAAATTTCACATGGAGGGAAAATTTGGTAACAAAACCATTTGCAAAATACTCAATAGGTCAAGGTTCAATGGTATATTAGTCCAAAGTCTCCTAGCGCTCATATGTTTACTGTTAGTACAAGCCGCAAGTCTTTGTTTTTCCGTGCGTCAAATTTGTTCATCGACGTCAACTTAATATTCAAATTAACCCATTGAACCATTGTATGAATGGTTCAAGGTTCAATGTTTGATATACATTTCAATCAATTATCTACAAAAGAAAGGGTAAAAAGGCATCGCGTGAAATGAAGTATTCTGAGCATATTAGAAGTTTCAAATTTCATAAATGAAAAGTAATCATTAAAAATTAAGCCCTTTGTGTGGAAGTGATTTATAACAAGAGATGCAAGTGTCAAAGTTCCTGCCTATAGTGGAATGCTTTAAGGGGCAGCGATATGGTGACAATTGTAAATAGAAGCTTGTCAATGGAAAAGTTGTTTAGAAAAACTATTTACATTATTTTAAAGTTCAAGTTGTTTTGATCTTCCTTGAATTCGGAAATTGAGCTAGAATTTGTCCAGACATTTTGAATCCATGGTTTGTATACCATATGGGGGACCTACATCCCTTATGTTTTGATCTATGAAGAAAATTTGAGGATCTATGTGAAGCAGTTCAGATCTCCATACTGCTGGGCTTGAAATGACAATATTTGTTCACTCCTCTTATTACAAAAGAAATTGCACTTACAGTCAATTTAGTTTACTAGTCTTTTGGGAACAACAAAAGAAATATCATTATGAGAAAATATGATGAATCTACAACCAATGGTGGTGTAGGAGCCATCTTAGAATTACAAAACCTAGGTGCTAAGGGAGCTACCTCAAACTTAAACAAACAGACGTTGTAGAAGCTGCCTAAAATAATTTAGCAAGGAATTGCCTGTGACTCTTTTAGGGTTTTTTGTCCACTAGCCAGTTGTGGAAATTAGGGAGTTTCTATCCTTCAATCTCCAGTGATATACACACATGGTGTCCAATCTATTTGAGTTGAATTAAAGGACAAATAAGCATGCCTTCCCTTGACCCCTATTTTCATTAAATGTGCTTTTTTCATTCCTCTCTTCTCCCTCCAAAATACACCTGTATATGATCCTTGGCTGACAACATTATTTTAAAATAATCAACTTGTCACATAACACCTGTGTCCCATAATCTAGGCACCTAATTCAAATACTTACATGTCCCTATGTTATTTTCCCTAAGCCCATGAGAAATGAAATGCTTATGGGTTGATTCAGAATTGTTATATACACATCATGTTGTATCTTTGTAATTTTAACTTTACATTATTTTAAAGTTCAAGTTGTTTTGATCTTCCTTGAATTCAGAAATTGAGCTAGAATTCATCCAGACATTTTGAATCCATGGTTTGTATACCGTATGAGGGACCTACTTCCCTTATTTTTTGATCTATGAAGAAAATTTGAGGATCTGTGTGAAGCATTACAGATCTCCATACTGCTAGGCTTGAAATGACAATATTTGTTCACTCCTCTTATTACAATAGAAATTGCACTTACTGTCAATTTAGTTTACTAGTGTTTTGGGAACAACAAAAGCAATATCATTATGAGAAAATATGATGAATCTACAACCAATGGTGGTGTAGGAGTCATCTTAGAATTACAAAACCCAGGTGCTAAGGGAGCTTCCTCAAACTTAAACAAACATATGTTGTAGAAGCTGCCTAAAAAATATTTAGTGAGGAATTGCTTGTGACTGGTTTAGGGTTTTTTGTCCACTAGCCAGTTGTGGAAATTAGGGAGTTTCCATCCTTCAATCTCCAGTGATATACACACATGGTGTCCAATCTATTTGAGTTGAATTAAAGGACAAATAAGCATGTCGTCCCTTGACCCCTATTTTCATTAAATGTACTTTTTTCATTCCTCTCCTCTCCCTCCAAAATACATCTGTATATGATCCTTGGCTGACAACATTATTTTAAAATAATCAGCTTGTTACATAACACCCGTGTCCCATAATCTGGGTGCCTAATTCAAATACTTACATGTCCCTATGTTATTTTTCCTAAGCCCATGATAAATGAAATGGTTATGGGTTGATTCAGAATTGTTATATACACCTCTTGGTTCAAATCCCACATTTAGCTTCAAAGCAACCTAGATTTGCTTAGTCTTAAGTATTTATTTGGGTTTGACAATGTGAAGGGGAGTATCCTTATTTTTGTTATACTTGTTTTCACTTTTAGTCCAGTGTTACAAAATTTCAATTCAGCTTTGAAATTGTGCAGACTCAACCTAAGTGTTGGGATAGATCCAAGGTCAAAGAAAAACGCGCTTCTCTTGTTCATGTTCCCATTTCGAGCCCAATATATGATCCTTGAATTGATCTTTGAAAGCTTAGGATTTCCCTAGGTTTGTAATGAGTTGTCATGATCTTGTATGTTTTACATTTCAATTTAGCCCAAGGGTACAAATCTTGCTACAAATGTCTCATTGATTTTGGGAGCTTGCTGGGCTTGCCCAGTGTTTTGAAATAGCTCCAGTAGTTTCAAAGAAGCATGATTTTCTTGTGATGATTGTTGTCACTGAATGGATATCACATTGAGTTTTGAAGCTCTCTAGGCTTATCTTAAGTTTGAATTGCCTCAGGTAATGTCATGGAGAGTGCACATTTTTTTTTCATAAGTATTGCAACTTCAAGCCTTGAGACACAAACCTTTATATGAACCTTGTATTGATCTTTGAATCTGTTTGGGTTTACATTATATTCTCACTATCAACAAAATTAGCAAATCCAAAGAGGATGTGTTAATAGATAGTTTCATTGAAATTCTCTAGTATGAATGCATTTAGACAAGCCTTGCATTGAGCTTTGAAGGTGATTGGATCTGCCCCTAGATTTTATCTAGCTAAGTATGCAGGGAAAAGATTTTTATTTCCTTGGGCTTAAAGGTATCCACAGTAAAATAGACATGGTATAATTTTTTGAAAACACTCATTGTGAAGACTCTGCCACCCAAACTAAAAAGTTAAAAACAGACAAAGTAACAAACCTAGAAACACTACAACAAATGATACTTTATAATTTTTTATATATCTTCAAACCAATGTATAAGCTACCCTGGAAGTATATCCATGTGTTTCTTGTCAAAAAAGTTGGAAAGATCATAGATTGTGGTTGTCTTTGAGATTCATAGCACCATACCTCCATCATTGGAAAGAAACACTTTAGTTTGACAGATTGGGATTCCTTTCGTGCTCCTTTTCAAATGATCATTTCTATCTTCTCTGTCCATGAGCACTATCCTAGTGCCCAAATAACTATAGGATATAAATTGGAAAAAGTGCTCAGTCTGATGACACAATTCAAAACTTATATTCTTATGGATGGATGTTATTTACTTATTTTCCATCATTTGAGATATACGCGTCAATGAATGATGGTCAATGCAATTGGTAAACATGCTGGAGAATTGACCCTAATTAGTGACGCTTAGACTTATTATGTTGTCGAGGTATTCTTTGAGTTGCATATTAGTCATCATCTTGCCTAGAAAATTTATGAACGATTATCCCAAAATTTAGTAGATTTTCCTAGAAAACAAAGAAGAATATTGAATATTTATAATTTATGTACAAGTGACCATACACAATTGTATTTATTGTAATGATGAGATGTACGAGCATCTTTCAAGTCAAGCTAGCTTTTCTCTATTGTTGGTTGAACCAAAGAAGGAGCTCAAACACTTAAAGTAAATTGTATTCTAATACAAACCATTTAGAGTAGGAAATAGGGTAAGACTGAATTGGCATGATTTCATGGTGAGAGTGTGTTAATTATATTTTGGATGTGATAAAACAATTGATGAAAATGTTGCCACACTATAAGATTTTTACAAGTGAATAATGATTGGGAACTATTTTCACGTGGTACAACTGGAATAGAAGAGGTGGGTGTTAGAATAACTGAGAGGGGGGGGGGGGGGGGGGGGGGGGGGGGGGGG
>MU227479.1:2797213-2838280 GCA_018584345.1 Thuja plicata
GGATTTTGCATCTTAATGTAGTTTGCTTATATCTCAAATAGCTTAATTCTATCATTTCTTTCAAGCTTCTTAGATTCAAATGCACTTTCATTCTTAGATTGTAATTGCATCTCATATAGAATACATGTTATTTCATCTTTGATAATGCTTTCAAATCCTTCGTCTTAGTTTGGTCTCATGGTTGTTGGCTCTCGTTCTGAGGGTAAACTCAACATCCCCAACTGATTAGGAGACAACAAGTCGCTTCAATCGAGTTTGCAAGATGAACAATTCATGTTCATTTTTGTGAATTGAACGATTGTATAATGACTATGTTGTGTTTATGCCGAATTCAGAGGTCCACATTTAGCATATAACAGATATAACATCGCCATGCCCAGAGTCACCAGGATACCACTGAAGCCAATCATCAAGTACATTGATGCTCAGATCCCAAGCCAAGCGCGGACGTTGGCTGCAGTATCCGTTGAAATCTCCATGCTGCTTCTGGATCACATGCACAGTTGGATTTAGTCGGGATGAGTAAACCATCATCAAGCTTCCACTTTGCCACTCTGATATAAACATCGCCATGTTCGAAGTCGCCAAGATCCCATAAAAGCCAAACATAAAGTACATCGATGCTCAGATCCCAAGCCAAGCGCAGACATTGGTTGTAGTATCCGTTGAAATCTCCATGTTGCTTTTGGATCACATGCACAGTTGGATTTAGTTGGGATGAATAAAACATCATCAAGCTTCCGCTTTGCCACTCTGATATAAACATTGCCATGCCCGAAGTCACCAGGATCCCATAAAAGCCAAATATAACACCACATCAATGCTCAGATCCAAAGCCTTCAGGCTATGATACTCACCATCAACACTGCACAAGAAGATCTTGTTGCGTTTACTGGAAAGTCCTTCATATGAAGAAAATGTGGTCAGGCTAGTCTCATGCCTAACTAGAGGGCAATCACCAAATTCACACAATTGCAAACATCCATCTGTAGAGTCGGTATCTTTGCCACCCCTTGGAGGACGTGTTTGAGAACCATGATTTTGCCTATGTGACTCCAGAACATTATCCATGTTCTTCTGTAGATAGTCCCTAACATGGCCTGCATAACTCTGAAAGCCCACCTCAATATTGGCAAGCAGTTGCTCAAAGGCATCCCCCTCCAAACACTTATGTTCGTACCAATATGCTCTGTCGCAGGACTGTATGTTGCCTTGCAACATCAATGCCAGATCGTACGGAGGAAAAACTGACCATTCGTCATACGGTATGAAAGAATTGACCGTAGTACAAATCTGAACGTACAGTATGCCAATTTCGCCATACGACGCTACAATTTGCCCCTTGTTCAAGCCGCCAAGGTCGCTGCTCGTCCAGATTGAAGGGGTATGTCTTACGGTAACCAGAAACAGGTTGGATGGTGCCTTTAGTGTCGGACCTAAACTATACAGTAGTATTGAGTTGTCTTTGGACTGAGATCTCCTTCGGGCCGAGTCTTCCTTTGGACAGAGTCTTCCTTCGGGCCAAGTCTCCCTTCGGACCGAGATTTCCTACGGGCTAAGTCTTCCTTTTGCTGAAGCTTCCTTCAGTCCGAGATCTCTTTCGGACCGAGATCCCCTTCGACTCCAACCTTCCTTCGGGCTGAGATCTCCTTCTGCTGAGCCTTCCTTCGGGATGAGATCTCCTTCGAACCATGTCTTCCTTTGGACGGAGATCTCCTTCAGACCGAGTCTTCGTTTGGGTCGAGATCTCCTTCGGGCCAAGTCTTCCTTCGGGCCGAGATCTTCTTCGGGCTGAGATCTCCTGCAGCTAAAACTTCCTTCAGGCCGAGATCTCCTTCTGTTGTCTATCATCAATCACATTGATGCCCATACTTCCTGCACCCCTATCATCATGTCATTCAATCATTTCCCAAGAATGGTATGGAACCTCTAAGCTCATGTGCATCTGTAAATCCTAATATGACTGGAACCACCCTGTGATCATGCCTTCATCCTGCTTATGTAATGCATCATCCGAAATGTCATCACCAACTTTTTCCCATTTGTGTAACTGAGCTATTAATTTTTCTTCACAATGCTTGAATACTCTATTGACCAATCTACATGCTGCCATAGAAGGAACGCACTCAAGTTTGCGAACAACCCATAACATAGATATGACAGGTTGGGATATTTCCTCCATCTCTTCAATGCACGAAATCATAAGGCTCTCCACAGCAACTGAAACCTTAGTATCATGATGTTCCTTGATTGTGACTAAGAAATGATGAAACATATCATGGATCAAGTCTTGCAACTCTAGATCTAAGAGGAGGTTACTTACTTTTACATTTGCACAATTCTCCAATATTATAAATCTCCTGCCAACTGGATCACTACTAATGTCATCCAGGCTCTAAAAGTTGTCAATGATCAAGTGCAATATCTCTATCATGGTGTCATCGTCATGTGGTGCTCGAGGATCCGAGATTCTCAAAATCTCACTTAGACATGTTGCAGTGGCACACTTGATTTCCTTGTCACGGTGACTCAACAAACTGGGTTGTTTTAAGGCAACCTTAATCGGAGCAAGGATCTTCTGTATGAATTTTGAAGGTGATTGGTCCACCTTACCCAAACAAACTTCCAATATATCTAGAGGAAGATTAATACCATCTCTGAGTTCCTTTCCTATCTTTTGTAGTGCCTTCAACCACTACTCTCCATCGCTACTGGGCGCCATAGTGTGATTTAAATGCCAAAATCTCTCAATCATCCCAACAGGCTAGCAAGTTCACTAGCTCTGATACCACTGTAATGTCTCGAAGGTGATCTTTGGTCCGATGATGATTTTTACCCGAAGGTGATTTCTGTCCCAGAGGTGATTTCTGTCCGAAGGTGATTTTGGCCTGAAGATGATTTCTTTCCCAGAGGTGATTTCGGTCCGAACGTGATTTCTGTCCCGGAGGTGATTTCGGTCTCGGAGGTGATTTATATCCAAAGTGATTTCGATCCGAAGGTGATTTATGTCCCGGAGGTGATTTCGGTCCCAGAGGTGATTTCTGTCCCAAAGGTGATTTCGGTCCCGGAGATGATTTCTGTCTGAAGGTGATTTTGTCGTACAGTGTGGAGATGTGTACGGAAGGAGTAGATGGCGTACGGTGAGGGTGGGGAAGCAGGCGTCGTGCAATTGGAGGTGATGTTTGTATGGTCTGGTTATAGACTCCTTCGCTTAAATTCTTCCGTTGCCAAAATTAATACCCGTACCAATTTGTTATACCCAATCAATGAATTGATTAACAACACAAGTCTGGAACAAGTACTTGCAATAGGGAAATAATATTAATAATGATAGCACTTCGGATTTGCCAGATCCAAAAAAAGGGAACAAGCAGAGTAGGGTGAGGGGCGAATCCCACTGAAACTACAACAAACCAAATAGGGAGGATCTTTCACCTCCGAAATGGCTGACAAGAGAACTCCAACTCGAATTTCAAATAACAAATAAAATATCAAAATTTACATACCAACTACCTACATGTCGGGCATAAATATCCCTTCGGAGAAACTCCTGAGAGTTTACAAAAGAATGCGGACACGGTAAACACCTATAGACAAAATAAAAATAAAAACGGGCCCCCCATTAATTAATTAAAGGTACTTAATAATATTTTTTTTAAATAGGGACCAAATAATTAATTTAATTAATTTATTCTCTATCAATTTGGGGACATTACAATGCAAGAGCATTAATGCTTAACATTAGGAATTTTTGACATTGTTTATATTCTATACTTCAACATGGAACTTCTGATCTTTGCTAACCACACAGGAACTTAACTAAGCTATAACTTTGCCAATCTCAGCACCCACTATTCTTCAATTATCAAGCTACCTAAACTGAACAATGCCCATTTCAAACTTTCATGTAAAAATTGATTATCAAAACGCTCTACAATTCTGCCTTGTTTCCCAACTATTGATTTGCTAAGATAAACTCAATGATATTAATTTCTCAACAATAGCAAGATTCTCCAGGTTGCCCTATCTAACGTGTTTCTCTTTTGTCTACGTAAGCTTCAGTGGTAGCACCTGTATGTTATATGTATGTGTGTGGTGACATGAGTCTATAGAGGTAGGAATGTACGTGTCCTGTTGATTTGTAATTCTCGTTGGATTTCAAATATGAAATGTTTTCTATCACCTTATTAGTGATATATATGTTGGAGGTAATTGGCACTTTACACTCCAATGCTCAGGTATGATGACCAGGCTTTATCATCTATCTTTGCCACTCCTCAAACCATTCTTGACTTGTGTGGGTGAATTCACAATTATTTCCAAGACACTGCACCAGAATACCCTAACTCCAATGATAACTGTGATAAGGTAAAGGCTCCCAAATTTGGGTGCAACTATAATCTGACGCTAATATCATTGATACAATCACAAAGATTGATTATGTTAACCACTACCAGAGAGTAATAATCCCGAGATGATTCTTAAAGAAGATGCTTGATTTCTTCCCATTATATCCTTCGTTTCTCCTCGTATTGAGCATCATGTTTGATTATGTGCTCTGCAACGATCGTTTCACAATATAATTGGCATATTAATATTGCTAATTGGACTACTGTCATTGTTGTCGGTAATCCTCTTGTTTCTTCATCTTCCGTCTTCATATATAGTTGTTGATTGTTCAACTAAAATGACTACCGTAATTCTATGATGCCCATTGTTTATTGTCATTGCGGACTGGATTCTATCATTGAGCGTATTTGTTCTTCTTGATTCTATGATCAGCATTGAGTGTATAGGATATATATAATTTTATTGGATTGATTCCTTGTATGTTCCAACTCCTACCTTTCCCCTTCTGGGTGAAACGATTAACTCCTTATACCCACACACGAGAGGCGACTCTAAGGTCACGACTTTAGTCGCTACATTCATTCACATCGTTCAGATTATAGTATATGTTAGATTTATAACATTCAATTAGTATTAGCGGCGTAGAGGAGTTGGTTTGGGGCTGCGAATGGACGACTTATGGTCTCGGGTTCAACTCCCCTTGGCTTTAATCGATGAATCATGCTTGTGGGGTGTGTGGTTCATTTTTGGGTTTGGGTCGCGGGGATACCTCCTCGCTAGAAAAAAAAAATTCAATTAGTATTATAGTTAATAAATTATAATTATTTATTTAAATGATATTATTTATTGATAATTAATAATTATTTATTTATTTATTTTTATATTTTAATATTATTTGATATATTATTATTTAATTTGTTATTCATTTGTTTAGTTAATATTTTATTTATTATATTTATAATTTAGCATTTATTTATTTATTATTTATTATTTGTTTATATAATAATTATTTATTTTTAGATCTTATTTCAAAACGAGGATAATGTAATTAAGGTTTTCAACCAAGGAATATGACAGTCCTCCCCTCCTAAATTTGCTTGTCCTCAAGCAATGAATAATTCCATTTGTAGACCCCCCTTCTATCTAGCTAGGACATTTCCCCTCTTAATTCATATGTAAATTGTTCTTATGGTAACATCCAATAAGGCTGGTGAATTCAATTATCTTTAGCGTGATATATATTTTGCTTTATTTGATTTATTCAAAAAATAAGGCCACACAAGGAGTATGCACAAGACATGAGGCATACACAAAGTAGACACATGGGTGCATGAAGACACGAAACATACACAAAGTATATATACAATACATGCGTTGTTAGATTCCTTGATTAAACCCTGCAATTTATAATTTGCAATAAGCAGAGGTTAGAAAAATGATTTAAAAGATTCACTTCTTCATTATGCTTTGACTATGAACTCTGCAACCACAGGGTGACCATAAGTGCATACATATATCCATATAGATTAATAACATTAGCTAATTTGTATATATATCAATTCAAAATGCAATTTCCTATGCTGCTATCATTATTACCTGTTAGTCCAAGCCAATCCCATACTAAGCCCAAGAGCGGAACTTTGGCCCCCTTGGCCTTGGTGGAAGGTATTAAGCATCCACATGAGGTGGACTACTTAGCAAAGTGCTTGTTTTGCTTCCGGGGGTGTCAAGGGCCGAACCCGGTAACCTAGAAAAATACAAAAACAAGCTTATATTTAATTTCTTCAAGTAAAGTTTTATAATTGCTCTTTGGGTAAGAAGTGAGTGTGAATTTGGGATTTAGTAAAAGAGCCTGGCAGGCTCATTTCACTTTTCTAAATATTATTTGGAGGAAAAAGGATCAAGTGCAATCTACAACACAATATACTGCTAAATAGATTGATCCGATGGTGGATACAAGGGAGAGTTCTCTTCCTAAAGCTGCAAATATGCAAGAGAATTGTTACAAGAAAAGATACATGGGGGATTTGGATCAGAATAGAAAGGTCTACAAGGAGACTAGTCTTAAGGAGTTTCAGGAGGACCCTAGTACTACAATCAACCAAAAATCCCTTAATCACTTCTTTAAACCTCCATAATTCCTCTTGCATCATTTGGTTCCTTGCTATAGTTCAGTTGGTGGCCTTTGTTGGGTGTATTCTTTTCTTTTCACTCCTATCTTTATGTAAAACGATCCTTTTGTAGAAGAATTTAGGGTCCTTTCAAAACCTTGCTTATCTAATCAAAAACATTATATGAAATATTGCTAATCAAAATGATAAATATAAAATGCTAAGACATGGCATTTTTTTCTTGCAGTGTCAAACATAATGTTTCCACTACCATAAACTTAGAGGTATTTGAAGAGGTTAAGAAGACTATTGTCAAATGTAGTTACCATTTTGTATATAGATTGGTCTCTTGGAATTGATAATTAAAGAGAACAAGGTTAACAAGTCATATTTACCTTAGTTGTGTTTTGTTTCATGAAGGGTTCATTATCATTTTGATAGAGTTATTTATTTACATTGTTAAAGAGATATATATTACAATTATTTCTATCAATGATCTCAAAATTAATGAGAAAATCTATATTTCAAAATTCATGGTACAAACACATTTATTTTCACTTGCTCTTTGTGCAATTAAGATGGCTTTAAAACTAATAAGTTCGTTTTGGTTCAAATCTTGGTTCAAGTTCATAGATTTGGTTCGTAGATTTGAAAAAACAAAGTTTGGGGTTGGGTTCATTTGGGGTTGTCCATAGGAAAAGCATGTAAAGATCATAATTACATAGATATAAATTTACATCCTAAAAGTAGGAATTAAGTTTAGAATGCCACATAGAATCATCTAATCAATAAAACCACCATAAACTTTAATGCCATTTAAATATAGACTATAAATATCATGAAATATTCATTGTTCAAACTTCAAGTTCAATATTAAAATAACAGTATAAAGTTCAGCAATCAGTTTACAGAATCATATGGATTTTCTAAATCATCAAACATCATCATTTTCATAATATTAGATGATGTAGGAATGTAGGATCATTTGAAGAACCACAAGCAATGCCACTGCCATTCATGTTAAAAGTGTGCTTTCTTTGAGACTCCTCGAGTGCAACATGCTGGAGGTCAAAAGCATCTAAGACTGTATGATTTGGCTCCATATCTCATAACTTTGAGTGGGATTGGGAGTGGTGGCAAAAAATGCTTATACAATTAAAAACCAATATTTTTGGAGTCTTTAATCCAGGTTGTTCATGCATGGTGCTGCTGTGAGGTTTTCACACCATTTCCCCATTGCAAATGGGGACCGTCCTCTTTTGCAAGCGGTAGGAGTGGTAGTCTTTGGCAATAGCTCTTTTTGAGCCTCTAAGTGAGAAATTTGAAGCTTGGGGATTTGAGGTTTCTTGTCTTGCCTTCAAACGGTGTTTTTCAACACCATGGGTGGTTTTAGATCCCAAGTCTCTTTGATTTTCCCCTGGCAATTTGGATTTTGGACGTAGACGATAGTGATTTGCAAAATCGAAATTTGGCTAAGTCTGATAATTTTTATGAGAATGGCGATTTTGCAACTCCAAATTGAAGATTTGGATTTATTGACTTGATTTTGTGATGATGACTGAATTCTGGAAATTTTCGAAGCCTTAGTGCAAAATTGATATTGGGTTGAAATTTGGATTTATTTTGAAATTTTGTCTAAGTCTAGAATTTCTGGCATAGTGGTTGTGTCAAGATTTAATTTTTGGCGAGCTGGTACTTACAAATTTTTATTCTCAACGAGCTCACCCTTACACTTTTCGACAGCATGACCACTTCACCTTTGATTTCTAGCAGGCAACTTGTGTTTAATTTTGACTTGGCTTGAGTGGTGAAATTTTGAAAATCAATTCTAGCTAAGGAAGTTTAATTATTTTGGATTTTACAAGGGAAA
Organism: Thuja plicata; assembly: GCA_018584345.1. Lineage (NCBI taxonomy): Eukaryota > Viridiplantae > Streptophyta > Pinopsida > Cupressales > Cupressaceae > Thuja > Thuja plicata. The sequence continues at coordinate 2,805,545 of MU227479.1, forward strand.
TTTGGAATTAAAATCTAAAATTGAAGTTGAATTTTCAATTTGGACAAAGAGTTTGGTGCAAAAGTTTTAATTTCAGGCAGGTCAACTCTGTCAAGTTTTAATTTTTGGCAGGCCACCTCTTACAAGAAAAAAATTCTGGCAAGCTACCTCTTACAAATTTTCAACTTGGGCATAAAGTGGAATTATTATTTTTGGTTAAATAAATTAATTTTTGCCTAAGGCATTTTGGACGATTTAACCTTGCAAGACAAATTTTGGATTAAAAGAGAAACTTTTGACTTAGGAAATTTGAGAAATTAATTTGGGAAGGCCACCTCTGTAAAGTCTTGCACAACCCCCTCGCCCAAATTTCATTTCTGGCACGCTAGCTCTTACAAGTTTCAAATTTGGGAAGGGTGATTGTATCATATGCTTGTATGAACTACCTCGCCCAAATTCATTTTCTAGGAGAGTGGTTCTCGCAGGCCCTATTTTCTGGCAGAGGGGTTCTCACAGGCCCCATATTTCAACAAGCTACTTCTTGCAAGATCAAGTTAAGTAAATTCGATTTTCACCAAGGCAAGTGTTACAAATTTCAATGCACATCTCCCATTAATTTTGATTTCTATACCAAAATGATGTTTAGGACAAATTCGAAATCCATTTGGGGCCTTTGATTTGTAATTTCTATGAATTTTGGGGTAATCCACCCTTGCAAATTCAAAATCCTTTGGGTCATAGTGGTTAAGTTCAATGCATTTCTTATGGCTCTTGGTGTAAAATTCGAAGATGGTCTATAGGGTTGCCCTTTAACGGAATCCAAATTCAACATTTTAAACCCTCTATGATGGTGATTTTGATTTAATTAATATTTAAAGCCCCCATGCTTGCAAAATTTGATTTAATTAAAGAGTTGTGTTATACATATTCAAATCAACCACGCCTTATGTGAAACGTGTGGCCCTTGGAGAGATAAATCAGATTTTAAACGAGATAAGACCAGCCATATGTGAAACATGTGGCTTAGAGGGCACTAAAATCGAGGTTGTCAAGAGCAATTTAAATTAATTTTAAAAGCCCTCTCCTTGGTTTACAATTTTAATTAGAAGGCTATTTTTTTTTCTTGGGGCCCCATGCTATGCAAATCTTTAGAAGTGCAAGTGGTTGATATCCATTCAATGAATAGCATAAGTCCCCTAAGTGATTACTAGCAAATCACATTATTTCACTGAGCGAGTGTCCACAATAGAAAGAACCTTGAAGTCATTTCATGATCTTACATTGCAAGCTTAGCATGAGAGATGACCTTATATCAAGAGAGGATTGAATGTTTGGTGTTTCATCCCGAAACATTGAGTATTTGATTATGCATGTTGTAGTGGAACAAAAATCATATCAACAGGTGCAAGTGAAGGGTTTAGCCTCACTTAGTACCTAATGAGTACTCATTGAAAATTGGCAAAAACTCTATAAGTTCACTCTAGAAAACTTGTCATCAAAATCAAAGTCAAAGGTGAAATTCTGAAAAAAGAGTTTTTGTGATGGGTTCTTTGTAGGCTCATTAGGATCCTCCTTGAGTTTCTTTCTAAGGAACCCAACTCTCCATGGCTACATCTTGCTACAATCCATAGAGGAACTAGACTGGACAATGGACCTGGTTCAAATTGGTCTGGATTTGACCAATCACCGGGAAGATCTAGTTAGCTTGAAAAGTTAAAAATCAGTTATTTCTTTTACAAAAAAATTACATCTTTGGGTTTCCAGTATTTTCCTAGTTTTTCCCCAATAATATCTTTTGATATGCTGAGAAGTTCTTGAGAAAATATTTGCTTATATGATACAATTAGACTTAAGAGATTTATTCCCATACAAGTAACTAACAAGTATTCATAAAAAATCATTCATCAATGTAATATGATATATTTTGTATCCAAAAGCATATTGTTTGGATGAGAAATAATAGATGTCAGTTAGAAGTGTGCATACCTTTGTTGGTTTATGCCCTTTAATTTGCATGTCTTCAAGAGTATGTAACGCAAGGTCATATAACTTCTCTTCACAAAAATAAGAAATAAGGGCGCTAAATGTTATCCAATTGGGAGAAATTTTTAACTTGTCCATTTTCTTGAGTGTTTGAATGACACTATCCATGTCACCTACTCTAGAATAAGCCTTCAACAATGTATTCATCATTGCCAAGTCATAATTAACTTTTATACTTTCCATCTCGTTAGCTAGCTTCTTTACCTTTTCAAAATTGCCAATCTTAGAATAAGAAGAGATCATCACACTATATGAATACCCATCTGCATAAACCAATAGTGTGTAATGGATTAGTAAAGAAAGTAATTCATTGGAAATGAGAAAAAACATACATGGTGGCACATAATGGTGAGTTGAGCTTTTGATTGAAAAATTAAAATGGAAATAGAACAAATCAACTTTGATACATAGAAATTGAGAGTGCCCATGAATACCTCTAAACATTTCTTCATCTCTTTCTTATTGAAATCTAGACCTTATTTATGTTTCAATTAAGTAGAACAATCTATATAATAATGGAGATAAAGGATTTTTTGTGCCATACGTCATTCGTAACACATCCAAATGACATGAGATGGGCCCTAAAAATGAATAAAATTGTAAATATTTTCCTTGTATCTGAAAAATCCACCTAACCAACTCACATCCTTTTATATTATGATTATTGTAGATAAATTGATTGCTTTCTAAGTAGGATAAAACAAATATGTTGTAGAACTGCTGTTTGAATTACAAGACAAATCTCCTTGTAAACAAAACTAACCTAATCTAAACAATATATTATTGCTATTTCCAATCTATACAAAGCTTTTGGGGTGGTTTACTCTCTAGTGAATAAAAATAAAGATGTACATATTTGGATTCACCTAGGGCAAAAAATTAGCACACTCTTCAACTCAAATAAAATGCTTTTATTCCTTTTGTCTGAAAGAAAACCCTACAACTGTTACACATTTACTATGTTCATTAAAAAGTACATATGATTGGTTGGGTTTAAGCATAGGACACATGCTGTGGTAAATTAAGTTAAAGGATGGATACAAATCCACAATTCCTAACTTCAAACGAATCTACAATACAAACTTTGCAAACTCACTAAAAGCAATGTAATCTACTTCAAAACACGTAACAAATGATAAAGAACATCAAAATAGCAAGATAGACATTACTAAATTCTATTGAATGAATAAACAGTTTTGAATCAACGATAATGAATACTAGGAGTATGATAAATTTTAGCAACAAGCAAGCATGAATACCACCATTATAAATCTAAGTGCAAGTGACACCTGTTTATAAGGTTTAAGAAACATAGTATGAAAGTAAATAAAAAGTTAACTTGTACCTTAAAAAATAGACTACTTGCATGCAATACATGCTCTATTACAAAATTAATCCTCTACTTCTAAATCTGACCGATGCAATCTTTGGTTAGATCAATGGTATAAATTATTTCAAACTAATACTAAAAACTCACATCTCTTGTATGGTAAAAAATCTAAAGATAGATGATCTAATTGTTGTTAACTTTTCAAAAAATTCATTGGACTCAAAACAAAGACCGCTAAAAATATCACAAGCTATAAATAATGCTAGCTAAAAATAACAAATCTCAAAATATTCACTTGTTGGAAATGATTATGGTACCAAAAAAAGTTTCTATATAGGTGGCCCTAAATGAAAACTTTCTTTGATTGTGGTTGAATTTTGATGAAATTCTCAAACTTTGAAAATCCTTATTCAACTAACTTTAGCTACAATGATATTTGAACTTTATGCAAATTTAAAAGACGAAAAAGCACTTTGAACAAGTTAGACTAAAGATTACTCCTCAAAAAACTAAATACCAAGTTTCTCAATTTTAATGCATAAGGGTCTCAAAATCAAGATTGCAAACATTGTGAAGAAAGCAAAATCAGTTTAGGAAGATTGGCATGATGTTTCGGTGTTGAAGGTGATTAAGTTACAAGCATTTCCATGCAGCTGAGAGCCCTAATTCGCTGTCTTTTGAATCTGATTAAGTTTTCTTATGACTGATTTTTAAACATCACCGAGTAGGCAATTAGGTTTTATTTCCAATTATGCTGCAACTTTATTCAGAAATAAGTTAGTCAAAATCTAATGTATAATGTTATGTTGCAGGTCATGAAGAGGCATGGTTGAAGGATTTTGAGAAATCACAAGGCAAGATTCAAGACAAAAACCATTCAAGGAGAAGATTTCCAACAAACAATGAAGGAGGAAGATAATTCACGAAGATGAAGTGATTGAAGAATATCACAATTGAAGGCTTAACAATGATTTATCATCCTCAAAACAGGGGGTATTTATCAAGTTTATAGGGTGAGCATGCTGAGGTGGCAGTCATTTCCTCAACGAATGAGAATGTGTCAAGTGTCCTAAGGAAAAATTTCATTATATTGTATCTAGATTCATTGAATCTACCAAGAGAGAAAATGGATAAAGAAAAGAATATTCTTAGAGATGGCTTCATGTAAATACAAGTGGCATCATCTTATTGGTCCATTAAATGGTGGCTTAGTCTACAAGTTTTCTTCTTCTACAAGCTTCTACCTAACCTCTCTTCTCATTGGCCTACAAAATAGTGTAATGTTTTCATTAGCCCATTTGTTGGTGCATCTTATCAAGCGGTTAAGCCTAATCTATTTTCTTATTGGCCCATGAAGGCACTATGATTTTTATACAGGCCCACATGGTGGTACTTAATTGTAATTGGGTGGGCATTTAATATTTGTAACTATGGTTATGGAAACCCTAATTAGGGCTTATGTGGTTTAATCTTGGCCCTTGAATTCTAATCAATCTTGGCCATTTATTGTAATTGAGCCCCTATATAAAGGCTTTCTCACATCATTTGTAAGAGAGTTATGTTGGAGAATTGTTGCCAAGATACTACCAAAATTGCTCTCTATTCATTGGTGTGTTTGCATGGTGGATATATATGATCATTTTGGAGTATTGCATGGTTCTTTGCATCTCTCACTTAGATTAGAATTTCATTTTATGTTGAACAGAAGTAGTTTATTTGAATGGAAGCAACTATGAATCAATCTTTGTAGAACTCACTTAGTCCAAACCATTAGCTGCTTGCTGATTGTAAGTACGCTTTGCGTGGTCGAATGACATTCATATGAACTTAAGTTCGATTATTGCTTGCACATTGATATGTCGATGGATGGTGTTAATGGAATGGTGGTAGTTTGAACATCTTACATTTACCTTAGGAGATCGCACTAGCTTGGTTGATGTCGATGGCTAAACTAAGTCTAGCAGAGTCACAAAGACATCTACATTTTCTTGTAGTCTAGGAGTAGATTAGAATTTCTAAATCCTTATCTCTTAACAAGTTGTTTGCTTGGAAATGATTGAAGAAGTTAAAGTTAAGCTGATATACATTGAATGAATAGCGTAAGTCCCTTTGTGATAACCAACATATCACATCATAAAACTGAGTGAAGTCCACAATAAGAAGGAACCTTGAGGTTGTCTCATTTGATTACACAATACGTATACATTGTTTAGCATATGAGCATTCTTATCCAAGAGAGATTTGGAAATTTGGTATTTCATCTTGGGATATCGAGTCTTCAGTTTTGTATGTTGTAGTGGAACAAAACTCACATCAACACCTTGTTAACCATCAACAATGCCTTTTGTTGCTCAAGTATGCACTCATGCTCACTCAACAAGGCCTCTCACTCGGCCAAGGTGGCCTCTACTAGCATTTGACGCTCTCGCTTAGTGGTAGTGATCGGAGTCTTCTAAGCAAGTTGCTCCTGGGATTTTGTTATCGAGGTAGACAATTCTCCCCTAGCCCCCTCTACATGTTGCAACGCATGGTCCCTAGTTGTACTTGCCTCATACAAAGAAACTTGTACCCTCTTTAGTCAGTAGAAAATGTCTCGAAAATAGACCTCCATGCCATGGAGTGAAATGAGTACATGGCCATGTTGTCCTCTGGTGGTGGGTCTTGGTGGGCGCCAAGAAAACATCATAGTAGCAATCTTTACAATGGGCCAGCCTTGTGATACAAAGCACTGAAGGAAGTCCCCCTCACACTCCACTTGCATAAATGCAAGGACCTCTAATTTTGTAACCACTAGTGGGGCAAGGCCAATGTCTAACTGTCCTGACAACTCCACCACTTCATTTGTTACCGTTGCAATATCCTCCAACTCTGACAAATACCTTTGGATGGTGCCAAATGCATCATTATGATCCATCCAAGAGATCTGTATAGTTATACCTTGAGTCTCATTGTAATGTCCCCATTATTAAATAAATTAAATAAACTTGTATTTGGGTTCCGGTTGATTTAGCTTATCCCGGACCCATCTTTTATTTTAGCGTAGGTGTTAGTGTGCCGTGTCGGCTTTATTTGTACACCTCGGGAGTTTTGTCCGACGGGTATTTATGACCAGCGTGTAGGATGTATTTCTCATGTTGAGTTTTGATATTTGCTTGTAATTGCGAATTCTTACTGGAATTCTATTGTCTGCCATTTCGGAGGTGAAAGATCCTCCCTTGTTGGTATTTGCAGTTTCGGTTGGATTCAACCCTCACCCTACTCTGCCTGTTCTCTATTCGGATCTGGCAAATCTGAAGTACTATCAATTGGTTACTGTTATCTCTTCTCGCAAGTATCAATTTGATCTTCATTGTGGATTGTATTAGTTCTTTATTACATTCTAGTCCGAAGGCACATTTCATTCCACGCAGGCATCTCCCTCCAGACATCCTCGAACACCTTCCAGCAGTTGCCGTACGACCTCCTTGTCGCCACCGTACGGCCTTCCTATCGCCACCATAGGGCCTTCCTGTCGCCACCTTCCTGACGCCACTGTACGGCCTTCTTGTCGCCACTGTACAACCTTCTTGCCACCACCATACGACCTTTCTGTCGCCACCATACGGCCTCCCTGCCACTATACGACCTTCTAGTCCAACCGTGCGGCCACATCCCTTCCTCCATACGGACCTTCTGTCCACCGTACAGCTTACAGTTTCAGGCGCCAAGAGTTAGGAACTTCATCACCAACGCGCCAGGGGCTCGGGAACATTACAGTGGTATCAGAGCTGGTGATTCTGCCAGCTTGTGGGTTTGAATGCAAGTATATACCAGGAGAAGAAACAGATATCATTCGGCTGATAGAATGGAAGATCAACAGGATCCTGCCGCTCAAGTCATGGCATTGCTAAGAGAGCTCTCCAGAAACCAAATGCAAATCAATGACACTCAACGACTCATGGAGGAGACATTACGAAAATTGGCTGAAGGCAAAGCATCCATAGAGCAAAATGTGCAAAGTGACAATTTTGTTGCAAGTAGGGCAAACCCCGAACCAACACGCTCTCGACCGTTGATGCCCCCCCTTGAACGGAAGCACAACACAGAGAACCGCCTACATTCAAAGATATGCAAGATCAACTTCGGGAGGACTGGAGGAATGCAAATCTGGAAGGGGATATAACCTACAAGGATTATGTAGATCTGAGAATGAGATATTCAGGGTGCAACAATTGGGGTGGCTACTATAATGACAACCTTAGGAGAAAGATCGATAAAGTTAATTTATCAACTTTTGATGGTTCTGGTTCCACCATAGCTAGGGCCTGGGTGCAAAAGGCCAACACCTATTTCCAGCTCAACCCTATGCTGGAGGACGAAGCCATAAAATTCGCGGCCCTACATCTGGAAGGGTTAGCTCACGAATGGTGACATCATGGCATGGTCACTCTGGGCCATAATCAGATAACTTCCTATGCTAATTTCACTGAGAGATTAATGGATCGTTTTGATGGAAGAGATCCAGAGCTTAATTTCAAAGATTTGGGCTCAGTTGAAACAAATGGGTACGGTGGATAGTTTCATTACGAAATTTCAAATATTATCAGTCCTGGTAACTGACATTTCGGAGAGACGATTGGTCGTGCTATTCATGGATGGGTTGGTAGAACCTTTGAGAGGATGGGTGAAGGGGTTCAATCCCATCACACTCACAGAGGCAATCAAGAAGGCACGCGACATGTCAACATCTTCCTCCTCCAGGAATTATGCACAGTCCAAAGCACCCCTTATTCCCAAAGAAAAGGACAACAGACCTCCGCCAAAGAAACCTCTACTAGATGAGGCTACCCGATGGGAGCTCAGAAGGAGGAAGCTATGCTTCAATTGTAGGGAACCATGGGAACCTAGACATCATTGCTTAGGCAAGGGAAAAATCCACTATATTGAAGTAATGTCAGATGATGAAGAGGAAGAATATGCACTAGAAGCTGAGGAAGACGAACAACCAACAACCCGAAAAGCTAACCTAAACTGTGTGAAAAGAATTGCCACATTGTTGAAAAGAGGCGGGTCCATTGCTGCTTTAACTGGAACCCCGAGATGCGCTATTTTCCGGGTACGGGGTACTCTCTAGGGACAGAGGGTTGTGATCATGCTAGACAGCGAGGCTAACCTCAACTTCATCAACTCCTCACTAGTCAAACGAAGGGGTTTACAAACAGAGGCACACCAAGGATTCAACGTCAACGTGGCAGGAGGAAGCATTTTGTCTTGCACCCATCTGGTCCCATAGCTGAGCATTTCTATGGGTAACCACACGGTGATAGATGACTTCTTCGTAGTTGATTTGGACGACATGGAAGTCATCCTCGACATCCAGTGGATGGAAACATTGGATGAATACACAGAGTTTCAAATGGATAGAATTTTCATTCGAGGTGGATGGCAAGAAAGTTGTTCTGAGGGGAATGTCAAATGGAGGACCAAGGGAAATTTCTGCTAGACGGATGGAGGCCATCCTCAAGCACGACGATATGGTCTGGGCCGCACATTGTTTTATCTCATCAGAACCAGTACATGGACAACCTACCTTCTATCAGGATGACGAACTTCAGAATTTGTTGGAGAAGCATCAACTAGTTTTTGCTGACATACCACCAAGCGTACCACCACACCGTGGGTTTGAACCATAGTAACGAGAATCGCGTGAATCGCATGAATCGCGATTCGATTCACCCTCCTCGATTTTTTGGGAGCCGGTGAATCAGATCGGCGGTTTTTTGGCATGAATCGCCTGAATCGCCAATTCAGGCAATTCATCCAAAAACTGCCGATCTGATTCACCATGTGTGAACCGGCATGAATCGGCCGTCAAATCAAAAAAATTTAAAAAACCCTTTTTTTTTTAATCTTTTTTTGTCTTTCATCTTTTACATACATTTTTGTGTCTTTCAGATGAAAAATAACTCTCGATGCCTTATAAAATAATTAAATGCATCATTATGATCCAGCCAAGAGATCTGTATAGTTATACCTTGAGTCTCATTGTAATGTCCCCATTATTAAATAAATAAAATAAACTTGTATTTGGGTTCCAATCGATTTAGCTTATCTCGAACCCATCTTTTATTTTAGCGTAGGTGTTAGTGTGTCGTGTCAGCTTTCTTTGTACACCTTGGGAGTTTTGTCCGACGGGTATTTATGACCAGCGTGTAGGATGTATTTCTCACGTTGAGTTTTGATATTTGCTTGTAATTGCGAATTCCTGTTGGAATTCTATTGTCTGCGATTTCGGAGGTGAAAGATCCTCCCTAGTTGGTATTTGCAGTTTCGGTGGGATTCAACCCTCACCCTACTCTGCCTGTTCTCTGTTCGGATCTGGCGAGTCTGAAGTACTATCAATTGGTTACTGTTATCTCTTCTCGCAAGTATCGATTTGATCTTTATTGTGGATTGTATTAGTTCTTTATTATATTCTGGTCCGAAGGCACATTTCATTCCACGCAGGCATCTCCCTCCAGACATCCTCGAACACCTTCCAGCAGTTACCGTATGACCTTCATGTCACCACCGTACGGCCTCCCTGCCACCGTGCGGCCATATTCCTTCCTTCGTACAGACCTTCTGTCCACCGTATGGCTTACAGTTTCAGGCGCTAGGAGTTAAGAACTTCATCACCAACGCGCCAAGGGCTCGGGAACATTACACTCATCATCCCTCATTTTCTAAATATTCATATACTTTGAGAACCAAAAGCCTTCATATTAGGGAGTTGTGATCCATCACACAATTCCATGATGAAGAAAGCTTAAAAAACATGTTTTGGTGAAGCCAGATTTGAATATTCTTCAATATTCAAGTTCCTCTCAAGATATTATGCACTTTCAAAACCAATGGCACCTTGTTTGAAGATTGTATGGAAAAATGATCATTGAGGTAGAAATTTCAAATGCACCATAGGGGCAATCATGCAATCACTAAGGCAATTACATAATTGCTTGTCTATTGAAAGTGGTACTTTTGTCACGTGTTCAAAACCAGTCTACGGTGTTTTTTATTCTGCACTTTTCAACTTCCTCACATCTTGTAGTTCCAATTTCAGCATCAGTTGGAGGATTCAAAAGTGAATTCCAAGATATCCAAATGCTCCATTGGGTGGACAAAAGTAAGAGAGCAAAGAGCTGTTACAAGTGATCTTAGGGCTTTAACTTTTTTGTTTCAATCTAGTTGTGTGCCCAAGAGGTCTAAGATTGTAATGCTAATTATCATTGTAGATAGTGAGTAAGTTGGTCATTTGCCTCACTTTTTCTAGGGGTTTCTCTCAAAATTTGATTTCTCCAAGGTAAAATCTTTGTCTTCAATTGTTCTATTCGTTGCTCTCAATTTAATTTCAAGTTCAGGTTTAATTGCTTGCATAATGATCATGGTACATATTTCCTTCATTTATATCGATATGTTGATGACTATTATACGATAGTCATCTCAATATATGTATCACAACTCAACTAAGCTAAGACATCAAAAGTAACCTCCTATCTTGATTTCAAAGATGTCCAATACAGCCAAATTGTCTGCTATTAAACTTTGCAGCTTTCCCCAAGAATACAAGTTTCCCCAAAAAGATATCCTCTTTAAGGGAGGGCACAGTATAACTAAATTGAGCTTGAACCTAACCCCAAAAGGCATGGACAACAAGACATCTCCAAATGACATTCTCAAAATTTTACATGCTAATCACAAGGTCTGCATAAAGAATCTATAGCACCATATTTGTTTAAGTCCAATGTAACATGGGGACGCGTCCCCCCCAAATCCCACACACTCGGGTCGGGGATGTCCCCGGGACAAAGTCACCCCAACACCTCCTTCGCGCCACCATCTCGCCACCAGGGGTTTCTGCAAGCAAAAGTTACAGCTACAACACTTGTGATAGAAAGGGGGTTTACTAGCTACCGTAAAGGTCACTGTTACACACACACTACATATGCATATTTATGAATGTATGTACATGATTTTGTACTTGTTTTGATATCATGCTACTCATTCTAATCATCTTTATGATATTTTTGATATTCATGTTGCAATTTTGTTATGTTCAAGTATTTGGTATTATAATTTATTAGTTCTTATACTATTATACATCATTTCATAACTAGCATTTCAAGTACTATATGTATAGTATATTACAGCACCCCCCTCCCCCCGCCCCCCGTCGTCGTCCCCTTTCTTTCCCCAAATTGAAGCCCTTTTTTTCCCCGTCATGACGTCCCGACGTCCCCCAATGCTTGTGTTACACTGTTAAAGTCTTTCCTTAACCACTAAATCTTGGTGGAGCATTAACCATCTCAAAAATTTATACTTATTTTATATCATGATTTACAAATCAACTAACACCTCCATTGCCTCCCAATTTCAAGATTCTTCACAACTTGTCTCTTGTTCAATCGAGAAGAAAGTTCAGAATCGTGACTCACTACATCCTATACATTCATTGTCTCACTGTTGTAGAATGCTTTCCTAATAGTCCATTTCCAGTCTCTCGTATGAGTACCCAACTCTTGAAACTACCTTCTAAAGAGGCAATCTTAAGGGATCGTTCAAAATTGAACTTAGATGCCGTCTTTTGTGAAGTGATAATTTAAAAAAATCTTTGATTTATCCTTCAAATGAAGAAAAAACAAGTTTATAACAAACTTTCTCCTTCAAACACTTGTCCACCCCTAAATGAATTTCTTTACATAAGTATGCTGAAGAAAAGATCATAAAAAATATTTATTAAACATTGATGAAGTTTAACGAATACACATTCTAAATAAAAAAAAAGAAAGAAAAGAAAGGGAAACTCAACAACAACAAAATAGGAAAATTGCTTATCAAATGGAACTCCTAAATTAATTAGAAACCTGAACATTAAATTGTAGTAAATAATGTTGATGCCACCTGGAAATCTGGGATAGGGAGTAACTCTTCATTTTCCTATTCTCGGACCTTGTTTATCTTCTAAATTTATTTCAAAATGAATAGTGAATTATAGCAACTATTGACTCAACCCACAAACCAAAAGATGAAAGTAAGAGATGCAATTCTACAGTTTTGAACAGAAATACCTGATTTTATTCCCTTTGCCTTCATTTCATTGAATACTTTCTGGGCCTCCTCCGTTTTACCTGCCTTGGCAAGTCCATGCATTACTGTGCAATATGGCATCTGCACTTTAACATAGTCATACAAATTTCCAAGAGATATTCAAGATAACTCAGCAATTACAATTTACAATAGGAAAACTTATCTAGAATACTAGTCTCTTTCAGCATATGTTGTACCAAGAGCTTGTTTTTCATCATTTTGTTGTTAAACATATCAGTTCTTCCCTTAAACTAAAAATTATACAACCAGCCCCTGCTTATATCCTTCCAAATAAATCTGAGTGTATGCATTCCTAATATAATGTGATAATAATTTTGAAAAGTTGTAGCAAAGGATAGGAGGGTTCTCTGCAAACAATCAAAGATATTTGATATTTGCAATATATTATCGCAAAGGGTGGTAGAAACATTAGAAATCTCTGGTGAAAAGCATCTTTATTGTGAAATCCATGTTTCATATGATGAGATTAATGTTCTCTCTTCTTGCAGATAACTGAATATAAATGGCTATGCGATTTGCAATCCCTTGTCATTTCTTCATTTCGAAATTGTGAGGGAAAGGCACAGCTTATGGCATGCTAGATCTTAGATATGTGAAAAACCAGCTAAGATGTGGAAAGAAAAGAACAAGAAAAGGTCATGCTGTAAGAATGGATGCAAAGAGTTTGAGAGAATCAGATAGTGCACACTTCAATGACTGTAGATTCTATTCATTATTGAATGGGAAGTTAGAAGGTGGCTGTGTCTTAATACTAAGTTTTTTTTTACACAACTAATATGGTACTAGTGTAATAAATATTATAGTCCTCTATTTAAAAAATAATTACCTAAAGACTATTACTTACCTATCTACACCATTGCATCTATGGACACATAACAAAAAAAAAAGCAGGAACAGCACAGTAATCACACAATTGTAAAAATCATGAATGCGGATCTATCATACGTAAAACAAGCAGAGCTTTGAAAAGAAAATTCGAATAGATCTTTACAAACTTGAATCTCAACAACAAAAAGCAGAAGTCTTTACAAGGTATATTATATACTTTAGTTTTCAAACTATAAAACTTAGGGTCTAAATACAAGGAGCCTGTTAGCACTGTATTTTTAAAATTTTCCCCATGAACGTTGAGAATGGCCTTTCCCGCGTTTTGATTGTGAGGGCCTTTAATTTTTTAATTTTAAATGTTATGGTGTTCGGGCTTCTAAGTCCTTGGTAAATTTGGCCCTTTTTGTATTGTTGCGTAGTCGCAAGCGTTAAGTCATGTTGTTAGTTAAGGTCGCAAGTGTGCAAGCAAAGAAAGATGTTAGCCTTGTCGCGTAGTCGCGGGCTCTATCACGGTTAGTTCTTTAGCATCGTGAGTACACGAGTGAAGAAAATGTTGTGTTGTCGCTGAGTCGCAAGTGGTTGGCGGTCAAGGTCTTTTAGCCCGCGAGTGTGCGACGCGATTTAGTATGAGGTTTAGATGGTCTCATCGCTCACTCGCTGTGTTAACTAACCCGTAGCATTTTGAGCTGCGAGTGGGCGACGGTTATGTTTGCAATTATCTTTATGGTTATCGCGTACTCGCAAAGGTCAAGGTCAAGTTAAGTTTTATGTTGCGAGCTCGCGAGTAAGATGTGTTTGGATGAAGATCAACGGTTGTTTCTTACTCGTGGAGAATAAAGGAATATTCTATGTGTTTCTGCGAGTGCGCGACTAAAGGCTTAATGAGATGGACGGTCCTCACTTACTCGTTGGATGATCAGAGATTTAAATAAAGGAGCTGTGAGTGCGCGATTAGAAAGAAAAACTGACATTGTTGCTAGCTCGCGAAGGAATCAAAAAGTTCATGAGTTGTATTGCGAGTATGCGACGGGTTGCCACGTGTCCAAGTTTTGTAAAATTTAAATAATGCTCAGAAAGACAAATGTCTACTTGGTTCCCGCAACTGCACTCAAAGATGGAATTAATGGCAAACTAGTTGCAGTCGCCAAAGACCGTTCTGGCAAGTATGAGAAGTAATGGTGAACTTGACAACGGTTTGATTTGCTGTAAATTGCACGATTGTGCTTAGATTGTGTACAGTTGTTTTATGCTTTCAAGAGATTTTGAGCATTTTAGCAGACTTGTGTTCGAAGCTTGATTTGCAGGCTGTTTCTCAGTGTGATGAAGGTGATTCTGTAAATTTCAAGATGAGTCAAGCAACTTCTAGCGGAGCTTCAAAGGCCTCTGGTAAAAAAGGGGTGGTGGTAAAGAAGTATGTCGATGAATTTGCGGACTTGTTACCAGGAACTTCAAGTGCAAACAGTGCAAATTGGATGGAATGGAAGGACAACTGGTGCCAATGTAGAAATTTTGTTACTTTGAATCACTCAGGTAATACTATGTTTCACTACTTCTGGAATAACAAAGTTAAATCAGTTCCCATGAGTAATCCGTGGAACTTGAACATGGTTAAGCTAATTGTACCTGATGTATATGTTGATGTGAATTTGGTAAAAGAATTGGCAAAGAGCTATTATCCTGTGTCTAGGGTAATTCGCAGGAAGAATAAGACTGCCCTAGTAACCATAGATAGAAGAAGCTTTGGGGAGGTTTTAAAGATTTTTGGTGCTATATGCACATAAATTGATTTGGATCAGATGACCAATGATTTTGAGAGGCGTGCCAAGTTGATCAAACGACATGAAATGCCGAGATACATGCCTAGAGTGGACGGAAGGTTGGTTACAGTTCTTGACGACATAAAGCCACCATTCAACCTCTCCTTCCACAATTACATGAAATGCATTGTTTACGGGTTATGTAAGGTCTTGGGATTTGATGGAGACTCAATAGTGGCTGCTAACTTATTGATGATGGCCATGGATATTCAGCATCCAGAGGTCAATACAGACTACGACTATGTTGGTTATGTGGAGTCCATACATAATGGTTTGGTGGAAATTCAAAGTGGTGTTCCTGTTCCTACGTTCAAACACTACTCACATTAGATGTATTTGATTATGTTCTATAACAAGGAGTTCATAGACAAAGAATTGGAGTTGTATGAAACAAAATATGGAGTTGAAATGTCGGTGCAAAGATGGACTCAGGTATGAGATAGCAAATCTTCGCACTCATCTTTTGCTTGTTTCGAAAATTGGATTGTCACTCCAATAATATGTATGCTGGGAGTCAATAAGGAAAGGTTATCCATTGATGTCAGAATTCTATTAAGACCTTGGCATTTTGTTCCAAATTGGCCAATTAGTCACAATTGGGGTGAATTTTTCTTCTTTGACCATTTTACTGTCATTAGGGTTTATGGGTGCTCTCAGCCCCCAAATGTACTCCCTAAATTTGTTCCATTCAGGGTAGCTCTTATTGAGTTCATTTGGAAAATCACTTGGGTGGATAAGGAGTTTTTAGAAGGACACAGGAAGGGAACCTTTATTCCTAGATTGTGGATAGCATATGATTTCTCTCTAGGCAAAAAAAGCTTTTGATTAAATTAATAGTTTTTTGAAACAGTACAGATTGTTGAGTACAATCTCAAGATTTTGTGATCTAGAGAAATTTATCCAGGTAGCTTTGAAAGACATGACTCCTTGGGCCAATATAAGGGATCATGAAATTTTGGACGATGAGGATATTGTGAGGAATCGAATGGACAGGATTGATGTCCAAGAAAGAAGAAGGAAATGGAAAGACCTCATGAGAGTAGAGGCCAAGTGGAAAGAAGCAGACCCTACATTCTCTAGTTTTTTCCCTGACACCCCATACTTCCAAAGGGTTGAAAAGATGATTGAATCATATGAGACTTTGATGGCACAAGTGCCAAAATTTGGCAGCGAAGGTGCACAACCCCAGGAATCCCAGGACACATAGGCCTTGCATGGCAAGAGACTCTTGGAATCAGAAGAAGAAGATGAAAAGAATGGAGATGAGGCAATTTCTGTTAAGGAGCCACCAAGTAAGAGGCAAAAGACTGAGGAAAAGGCAGTAGAAATAAGGAGAAATATAGCCAGAGTTGTGGTTACAGAACGGGGCACTTATTTCAAAAGGATCAGAACTCAATTGAGGGAAATTTCACAAGCTGAGGGACAAGATGAGAATGAGGCAGCTCTTGCTATAGGAATGGATGAGAGAATCATGATGGCTGATGAATTCATGAAAGATGATGAGTTCATCAAGTCAAGTGAATTCAAAAGTTTTCTAGTAACATTAAAACAAAGGGAGTTGAAACAAAATTTGATAACAGAGGAAGGTGGTGAGGAGAAAAACGAAGAGATTGTAAAGACACTTTAGGAATATGACCCTGATAGTGAATTAATTACTGTTGAACAAGCGAGAATTCTGGTAGAAAACAGTCGAGTGTTACTGATGCCTAATTGGGACTTGCAATCTACATTCATCATTGATCAGATCAAGAAGCAAAAGAATACTTTGTTCATATCAAAGTTTGAGATAAACGATGTGCTAAGAGGATCAGGCTTTGATCCCAAGTCAAAAAATCTGGCTATTTGGTCTTTGGCTCCTCCCACTCAAAAGCCATTGGGGCTAAATATAAGGGAAGAGAAGAAAGCTGACAGGATGATTTGGAATTTGCAATACACAGGTGATACAGAGATTGCTCATGTGATGACTCAAGTTTCATTCATGAACCTGGCTAAAACAGAGGACTTGTCCAAAATGTATGAGCAAACCTTTAATCAGATGAACATGCTATGATTGCAACGCACAGTTGGTTTGGTCAGATAATGAGGGATTTACTATTTATAGTAAGTCCGTGGTTCAGACGGAATTGAGAAATAATGATTATTTGTGGAGTTATGTTATTTTAATTATTAATAAAGTGATTACTTTATTAATAATTATTTATAAAGTGCAATTATAATGTTTTAAGTTCACTTTATGGAATGGGGCCATGACCCTCAATTAAAATAACTTAAAGACTTAAGTACATTTTATAATTACATGAGTTAAGCGCCCAAGTTGAAGACTGCAATGTCCCCTTTTTCGGCCACATTATTTCTGTTGCCTCGTTAGCTATTTTATCTTGGCCGGATACGCTAACCTGGGCTCGAATGGGGTCAGTATGATATTTGGCCGAGGGAATTCCGGTTTCAGGCCAATCAGAGCAGTTTCCGCAGAGTTTCCAGATACTTACTATTTATAGTAAGTCGATAGAGTTCAGTCTTCGTGGCATTTCAGTATTGGACTTTGAGCGTATCACCGAGAGCTTTCCGGCAAGCTATCACACGTCTTCTTCGAAGTTCGTTTGGTCATCCATTTTAATGCCAGAAGATTTCATATTTTATTATTATGTCACTTTATTATTAAATGGATGTATTACTTTAAAGTGACAAAAGTAGGAATATGAAAAGACAGAGAAGGGAAACTGAAGAGTCGCAGATGTTGCTTTAAAAGAAGGAATGGAGACTCATTTGAGGGATGCCTAGTTTATGAATTCATTTTCTCTTGGAGAATCCAGAGAGCTTCCAGCTTTCGATTATGAAACCTGAGGACAGAAACCTTCAGGCTTACTCTGTGGATTGGACGGAAACCCAGTTCATCTCTGAGGTGGATTTGCCACGGAGTTCACCATTGCACTTCCAGGGTCTTGTCATTTGATATTACTGTTGAATACTGTAGTTCAGATTTTGGATTGTTGAAATCCCACTGTTATTGTATTGTTGTTGTATAATGCAATAATATTTGTTGAGGGTTTTATTGGAACATTTTGCTGGTTATTTGTTGTGAATCAATGGTTTATTGCATGAATGTATTTGTTTAAATCTTCTGATTTATATTTGAGGGACATTGGGAAAATATCCGGTTTGGGACATTTCAGTGGTATCAGAGCTGGTTTTCCTGCCAGCCTGTGGAGTTTATTCAGAAACAAATTTCCAAAAAGATCTTTATTAGAGCTGAAAATGACTTATTTGAAATTTTTATAAGAGTTTTTTATCAGAAACAATTCACAGAAAGGTTTTATCTTCAATAAATTTTACAGCCATAAGGTATTTCAATTCAGAAGCAATTTATGTTCATCGGGAAAGAAATCTTATTTCTTCCCAATATTGTATTAGCCGCATATGGACTTCAATGAAATATTGGGAATATTATGAAGGGCCGAATATTTGCATTCTAAGTATTGTCGTAATAACATTTGCGAGGGCTCTGTTATTATACACAAGCAATATTAAGGAAGTCGACTTTAATATTTCTGGACGGGATGAACATTTGAGGAAAATAATAAATGGAAAGTATTGGGTGTTTATCGCGGCACTAGTATATCTAGTGGGACCCGAGAAATAGATTGCAAACAAATATTGGGGTGTACTTTAATGTCTGTGGAAATATTTATAGTTTTTTTCTAAGGTTTGTGAAATAATAATTGATGGTGGTTTATAAAATCGCGTCAAAGGAAAAGTCTGGAGACTATAGTCGAGCTTGATTTTTTTTATTGGTGCAAACACTTTGAAGTTTATCGGAATATTATTTTTCGAGCCGTGAAGGGCCTGAGAGCATAATTTGTAGCGCCATTTGTAACTGGCGCTGAGAACGGACTCCATCCTTGTTTGGGCCCGCCTCCATGTTTTATGCTGGTGTGAGGTATACTGGAAGCGATGGGTCAGAGAAATAGAGTCGTTCCTCCTACGGTCTAGTTCTTCCGGCAGTGGTTGCTAATAGAAGTTCATATTGTGATTACATTCAATTCTAGATTTGGTCCATTTCTGCGTCATGAGTGTGGAGTTGGCAGATGGCATCACTCAGAAGCGTTCATCATAGACTATTGAGACCTTTGTGACCTCTGTGCATAGAGCTGTTTGGGAGTATGTCGTCTATTTCTGCGGTCGGGTCAAACCAACTCTCAAATTGATAATTCCTTAATAGCAGAATTGGTTGAACTAAAGGAGCATTTCCTGGGAGTTTGGTAATTGATTGTTCTCTGTTTCCATCAACAGAAGAAAACGTGATAAGCCATTCGAAACAATAGATGGAATGTTCGAATGTGGCTTGGTGATAGAGATTGTGTATAGTTCCAAATCAAGCAAATGTATCATTGGGGGTTTAATGGGATGCTGGAGTATGATCTGCAGGGAAATAGAAAGGGCTCTAAGGCAGAAATATGAAATGACCAAGCTGGTAAAGGATGAGTTTGCCATTATTATAGACTTGTGAATAATCTATTGAAACATAGCGAAGGCATTATTGCAAGCCAATGGGCGTAGGTATTGTTACAATAATAAGTCTTGGTGGAGAACGGGTGTTGAATTGTTGTTAAAATTATTACTATAAAAAATGACTTCATCTTGACGGAATTGAATCTTGAACGCAGCCCTATTTAATGATGCATGGCACAGGGATATCGAATTGAACAGGGCTCTTGTCTAGCTAATACGACGATCACTGGAACGGCCGTGAAATTTGGAATTAAAGGAATCAGGTTTCAGCATTTCTAGATTTAAAAATCTTTGTGAGCTTTAGTTTTGTCAGTTGGATATTGGCATAACAGTGGAGCAAGCAAGATTAAGGGATATCGTAGAATTTCTGGGTGATCTTTTGTGTTTGCGATTACTGAACTTAATCTGAAAACCATTTTGTAACGTAACCTTCGTGGTATGGAGCTTCATAGAATCTTTTCCTTCTAGTTGCCGACCTAGGAGTCATCGGAGTTTGCAGAGTAAGTAATACTCGCAGAAGATTGTCAAGACATTCTTCATGACGAAAAATTTCATGACAGTGGAGGTAGCTTGTATTCCCAAGACAACACTTCGAGAGTTTTTGTTTATGCGAAATGGAAGTATTAGTGGCCTGCCCTTTGTAACAGTGTCAGCTTGAGAACCCTTTGCAACAGTGTTAGCTTGAGAAGTTAACAAAGTTCTGAGACCAATACTAGGAGTTGTTCATCTACAGGTCAGAGCTGGTCGTTATTGTCATTCTGAAAAATTGTAATGCATCTTATTTTCTCTATTAAAGAATCTCTGAGCTTAATGGAAGAACGGATTCACTAAACCTTGTTAGAGTTTGATAGTGCTCGCAGTAGTTGTCTTCATGCACTGCTGATATCATTAAAGTAATACATGGTGAAGAAATGGTGAGGTCAGGGACAGATTATTATTAGTACTTGTGAAAAGGTTGCATTTTTTTGTTATTGACTTCATAACCAACATTCGTACAGAATTTTTTATTAAATGCTCAGAAAACTCAAAGAAATCAGATTGAATGCAAATTGTTTAACAAATTTTCTGTGGAATCAGGGGTAGACTTTCAACGCATGAGATTTGGTGGGAAACAAAACAAATTATAGACAATGGTAAATCTGGAAAGCAAGCTGTTCTCAAACGAATTCAATGACACATTTTATGATGAACATTTAAGGGATCTGCAGAAAGAAATCGAAATAGGGAATGAATTATATTGCCTTGGATGGCAATTGGAGAATATAAAAGTTATGGGAGGGATGCTTGTCAAATTGGAAAAGATAGATTCATATCTATCTAGGATAGACCCAACTGATTGCAGGCTCTTCAATTGGGCCTTGCAACCCTCAATGGTTTCTTTAGTCCAACGCAGGTTTATGGAACATCCACATAAAGACGTTAGGCTTGCAGTCGCCTCATGTCTTAGTGAGATCACGCGGATCACAGCCCCTATTACACCTTATACCGATTACATTTGGAAGCAAGTATTACAGCTGATTGTGAATAGTTTAGGTGGACTAAATAATGATAAAAGTCCTACCTTTGGTAAGCAGGCAAGAATCTTGGAATTAATGGCAAGAACTAAATTTTTTATTCAGATGATGAATCTCGGTTATGATAAGATGATTCAACAATTATTTCAGTGTCTCCTAAGTAATTTCTGGAAGCATCATCCAGACAGGGTGAAGGCTTGCAGGAAAACTATCATGTCCTTGATCTTAGATGAGGACAATGACATATGTAAGCAGTTGCAATCAGATTTATTGGCAATCTAGAGAGGGGAACAAAAGACCTCACCCATGGCATATGAGCTCTCAGCTGAATTGATTCAGCATAGGGCTGGAAGGTTCAAGGGTTTTATGACTGAAAATGAGCAAATATCAGTAGGTATACAGGTTACAGGGTCCCCGGAAATGAGCAAGAACCAAATGAGAAGAGGGCAGATTTGTTCTACATGCCAAGGGGCTTGGTCTCTTGAACATGTTTGTGATACTATGCAGGGAAAATATATGGTTAAGATGGTGACAACCAATTGGATGCCCTTAACAATTCATGTTATGAGGAATTGTTAGATGACATAACAACAACCTTACCTCTTCATACAGATCAGTTTGAGGCCTAGGTGACCATGATAACACCTGTGAAGAATATGAGGAATCATGTGATTTCTATAGCAGCACATCACTTATGCATAATGAGGATTTGGATGACCAACCAGAGAATGCAATTCAAAATGACAATAATAAGAAGCATGCTTTGAAGAGTCAGCTGAAAGTTAGTGATGATGTCATTGCTGCAGCTCTTGTGCATCATGATAGCACCCACAGGATTATTGAGGATCTTTGCAGGAAGGTTCAAATGGAAAGAGGACAAAAAGGTGTAGGGAGTGAATCTTATGTTGCTGATTTACAGGGGGTCAAAACAGCGTTTGAGGTTTGGAAATCAGAATATCTATGTTTACTTTCTGATCACGACTACCTGTTACAAGTTGCTGAAAATTATGCTGAGTAGTTGAGGGAAAAAGATGATGAGGTTAATAAGCTCAACAGAGAGCTTAATGTTGCTCAGGAAACTTTGGAGCACACACATCTTGCTCTTCAGGAAGCGAGAAATCAGATTGTTGCCACTAGTCCGTACAAGGAACAAGACGACAAAGAAAGGTCTAAGTTCTTTCAGGAAGTGATTCAGGAACTTGATAGCATACAACAGACTTATGACTTGGATAGTTGTCCCAAAAGATCAGATAACAAATCTCTAGATCATCTAAGACCTCTTTATGAGTCGGATAGCTTTCAGTCAGTTGACAATTTCTTGTTTGAGGTGGATGCTGATTTGACATTTGATAATCCCCTTTTTGAGTTAGAGAGGAAGATATTTCCGATCGCCATGGCAAGGATGAGATTGATTGCAGGATTTGGGACCCAGGTCCAATTACTAGAGATGAGTCTTGGTCACCAGACTGGAGTGATAGGGGGAGTTTAGCTATTGGGCAGTTTGGTTTCTACATCGGCAGTTCAAGATGGGCAGTTGCGTCTTACTGCATGATGGGTGATATACTTTTTCTTGCGTTACCTCTTACTGATGGAGAGGTGTTTAGTTTTGATTGCATCTTGAGACTTCTCGATTCACTCATATTTGGTAATTGTGTCAGCCTGATTGTTTGGGATCCTGGTATTAGTATGGCTGGTGCATTGCTGTTTTGGAGGAGTAATGAGTGGCTTCACTTCTCTGGTCACGTTTTTGTCAGGATAGCACAGCAGCCGAGTGGGGCAACTTCCTTGAGGTTGGTATGGGATCCAAGCATTTTGGTCATAGCATGCAAGTACCAATTGCTTGAGGGCAAGCAATCTCCGAGAAGGGAGGATTTGTAATGTCCCCTTTTTTGGGCACATTATTTATGTTGCCTCGTTAGCCGTTTTATCTTGGCCCGATAGGCTAACCTGGGCTCTACTGGGGTCAGCATGATATTTGGCCTAGGGAATTCCAGTTTCTGGCCAATCAGAGCGGTTTTCGCAAAGTTTCCAGATACTTACTATTTATAGTAAGTCGACAGAGTTCAGTCTTCATGGCATTTCAGTAATGGACTTGGAGCGTATCGCCGAGAGCTTTCCGGCAAGCTATCACACATCCTCTTCGGAGTTCATTTGGTCATCCATTTTAATGCCAAAAGATTTCATATTTTATTATTATGTCACTTTACTATTAAATGGATGTATTACTTTAAAGTGACAAAAGTGGGAATATGAAAAGACTAAGAATGGAAACTGAAGAGTCACAGCTGTTGCTTTAAAAGAAGGAATGGAGACTCATTTGAGGGATGCTTAGTTTATGAATTCATTTTCTCTTGGAGAATCCAGAGAGCTTCCATCTTTCGATTTTGAAACCTGAGGACGGAAACCTTCAGGCTTTCTCTGTAGATTGGACGGAAACCCAGTTCATCTCTGAGGTGGATTCGCGATGGAGTTCACCATTGCACTTCTAGGTTCTTGTCATTTGATATTACTGTTGAAGACTGTAGTTCAGATTTTGGATTGTTGAAATCCCACTGTTATTGTATTGTTGTTGTATAATGCAATAATATTTGCTGAGGGTTTTATCGGAACATTTTGTTGGTTATTTGTTGTGAATCAATGGTTTATTGCATGAATGTATTTGTTTAAATCTTCTGAGTTATATTTGAGGGACATTGGGAAAATATCCGGTTTGGGACATTTCAAAGACATAATATAAAGTTTTTATCAAAAACCTGAAAAATAGATTTGAAATAGAATTAAAAGCACAAAGAGGATAAACCACTTGGTGAAAGTATATAAGGCATTCAAAGACAAATGGACCTCATTATTGAATGATCAATCGACTGTCTTTTGGAGTGTTTTGAAGTTTATGAAGGGAACCAAAGGTTTCTGCAAAAATCCATCATTTACAGCATTGGAGATCGAGAATTCTTCATCTTTGTAGTTTTGAGGTTGTGAGAGATCAACCAAATTATTGCTTAAGGAGAGCTTCATACAGAGGTTCTATTTGTGCATACAAGCTGAGGAAATATCAAGGGTTTGAGCATATTTTGAAGGTATATCAATTGCAGACCTAAAGGACAGTAATCACAGCCATTGAAGATTGATTTACCAACATTTGATTGTAGAGTTTATACAGGAGCGCGAACAGTATCCGCTACAGTGGCGTGAACAGTACCAGCACTTAATTTTAGTTTTACCAGAATTCATCTACAGCTGCAGCCATACATTCATTTCCATAATTTCATATATTTCTTGTCTTCATTTTCCGGGTATGTTGTTAAGTGAATTTTCCAAGCACTGTATGAAATATGAATTGAACATATTGTGTTTGCAAATAAAACAATTGATCAGATTTGAAAATCTTTCCAATTTGCATCAGCATTCATTGTTGAATTAATTAATTACAATTGTTTATCATTTCTTGGCAAAAAAAACTCAATATAAACACAAACATTGCAAGTTGTTGAATTGGATAACCGGAGGGGTTATTACATTTGTTGTAAGAGGCTATTCACAACAAGGGGAATAGATTGTGATGAGACATTTGCTCCTATGGAAAAGATTCACAATTTTGTTGCCTCTCTCCATAGCATCCCAATTTGGTTTCAAAGTGTATCAAATGGATGTGGAGAGTGTCTCCTGAATGGAGATTTGCATGATAAGGTCTACATGATGTAGCCTAAAGAATTTAATTACAAAGTATTAACCATTTAGTTTGCTAGCTTCTTAAGTCTCTATATAGGCTTCAACAAGTTCCATGAGATTGATAATATGAAAATTGATCAACATATTCATAATTTTAGATTTAGATGAAGTTTTAAGAATCTGAATTCCACGTCAAAAGAAACGGTGATGACATTCTGAAAGTTGTCTAAACTGATGATCTTCCCTTCTTTGGTAGCAGGACCACTGAATTACAATGCATAAAATCTGATCTATCATCTACTTTTAACATGGCTAATCTAGGCCTCCTTTACTCTTGATAGAAGTAGAGTTATGGTAACATGACAATTTCATTTTCACATCTCTGATTGAGTATTATACGAATCTTTTGGAAAGTTTTTGCATGGTCGATTGTAATCCTTCTGTTATACCGATAGAGGTCGTGTTGAAATAGTCAACCTATGTTGATTCATCACAAATCGATGATTCACTCCACATACAATTGGTTGATAGTTTGATATATCTTACATCCACATGACCAAAACTTTGTTTATATGTTTGTTACTTCTCTTTGTTTCTAACTTTCTATCCCAACCAAAGCTTGCTATGTGGCACACAACAAAACACGCGTTGTTATATGTCATAATCTTCCTATGGATTTCTCTATTAGAGGACAAATGATTTCGGGTTGAAAGGATATATGGAATTTAAATTAACCTTCCACATATTTTGGACCCTATCATACTCTGTATTGGACCAAAAACAATCATTATGCTTCCATTATTGCACATAAAAGTAAGATAGCTAACTTTTCACTAACTTTAGGACTCCTTCGTTGTCATAGGAAAGTGAGTCAGTGTAACATAAGGAAGTTGCGTACCACTAAAGAAACGACTTAACCATATTGCTTCACACCTAGAATCAACAATTGCTTTCTACTTGGCTACAATGGAAGATAAAGATATAGTCTGTTGAAGCTTACATTGCCATGAAATAGCTCCTATGGCCAAGGAGAAAACACAACCAATAGATGATCTGTAAGACTATGACATATAGCTACACTCCTTGATAAAATAAACATAGAGTCCTTCAGATTCATATTGGAGAAAAGATAAATATTAGCCTTTCATTTATATGAATTTCACTTAAAAGTAAGATCAGAAAGATATATTCCAGACAAGTACATACTTTGCATAAAGTGGAAAGGATTGTATGTCTGTACCTCATTAGAAATATGGCCAGAAGCATCCAGTTCAGTAAGCACCTTCTTTGCTTTTCCAAAATGCCCACTTTTAACATATACCTTCATCAATGAATTCAATACCACCTACAGAAGCATAGATATATTAAACCTCATAGATATGACAGACAAATACCGGCAAAAGGCATGACAAAATCTTCAATTCTGAGAGGTATAAGGTAAAGTTAAATTTAAGACTTATTTACCATCATAAACAAAACTCAGAAATAGACCCCTACAGGCACACATCTCATATGTAATGTAATTTCCCCTTCTTTTTAAAATATGGTCCAAAAATAACAAAGAAAATGCAGTAACAGTCAGCATATATATTTAAAAAGTAACTCAACCGTCAATTTCATTCAGTCTATTGGAGTTACATAATTGATATTCTCACAGCCAGTCAATCCTATGGCTCAACAACTTTACAGGTATTATGATACTTTACTTTTGCTAAGTAAACTAAGAATTTTATTTAAGAATTAGGAAAGTGGCCCTGACAACATCCTAAACACGGCCAATTTCATGTTAAAGATAACATATAATGTTCAGAAGTAAAGAAGAGAAGCATTTTTTAATTCAGTAGTCAGTGCTGAGATACTCTGAAGCAGTTTTCTTGTGCAGAAGTTAGAACTACAATCAACATCACGCTTAAAAAAAAAGGTTGTTGAAAGTTAAAACAGTCCATTGCTCCTGTGCATGAGTAACAGTTATCTGGTAGGGAAGCTGAAATATGTCAATGCATCTCCTATAATGAATGGCAGATTATAAAGAGAAAAAATCATGTTTCAAAACCCCATTTTAAACATATGGTCCATGATTATGCCAATAGATTTCCTGTATGATTGCCAAATGTTCAATCTGCAAAATAGAAGTTTGTATTGAAAGAAGGCAGAGGAAACTGTACTATAGTTAAGCATTTTCTTCTGTAAATCAGCCAAAGGCAATTGCAGGTTGTTTATAAGATTAAAAAAAACTACAAAATTTTCTTTGTTGGGTATACAGAATTCAAAAGTTATTTTTTCAAGTTTTAAACCAAGAGATTAATATTGAAGACTCTATGATTGCTAGTGCAAGCTAAGGACTGATCATCATATGAAATGTAAATGTTCTTATCTGCTAAAAAGATCAGAAATAATTCCTTGATATTGCTGTATTTTGTAAACAGAAAACTGTAAAAGGATCCTTAGTTATTTCAGAGATATGCATGTTAAATGACCATCATTGTAGTCATGTGCTATGACTGATTTAAGTGTTTATGCCATGCTAGTTGTTCTCAAACCTTTCAACATAGAATTAAATTAATTTGACTTAGAAACTGAGCAGGTTGACTCCAGATATGGCTAAGGCTTCTTCCCCCGCTATTACTCTCTTTGGTTCAAGTCGGTCCAGGTTTGGGCCCTCTGCCACTTCTATTGGATCAGTTGTTCGGTTCAGCCCTCCATCTGCTTCTGATTGAAAGGATGGTTCCATAGATCTGAGTGTGTGCCATGAACCAAGTGAATTCATTTGTGATCCAGCAGGGTTGGATGGAGATAAGAATCTTCCATTGATTTCAGAATCACGCTGGCTTCCAGTTCCATTTATATAATGATGCATTGATCATCCACCCTTTCCACTTCTAGCTACTCGTCCCTTAGGGGTAAAGGCAAGGAGAAGTTGCAAATAAAATGTTTGATATAATGCCCAAGTACTGAACATTAGAAAAAGTACAAAAAAATGTTATAGAAAATGGAAAGGGTCTTTACGTACAAGTATCCATTAAGAGGAATTTACCTTTGAGGGCTACTACATTGGGCAAGGGTTTTCAGGGCATTTCTTAGAGGTAGTGGTACAAAAGCAACAACAAAAGGACCCCTTATAGACTGTCCGCATTAGAGTACAAGACAAACACCATACGCAATAGCATGGTGACATGATTCTTAATGGGATGAGGAAGCAATTATGCTTCGACCACAAAGGCCATGGGATCCATTACATAAGTATTTGGAAAAAGGAAAAGTACACTTGATTGAGGTCAATTTAGATGATAAGGGTGGGTTACAACAATTGACAAAGGCACGTGATCGCAATGAGGAGCCAAACATGGAGGGGTGATTACACCTTCATCAGAAGGGGAAGATCAACTATCTAATGTAGCATTGTTGTTTGCGGCTTTGATATTTCATTCCTTTCAAGTTAGAAAAAGGATTGAGAGAAGCGTGGTGTAGCTCCTACTAATAAGGGGCTACCCATAATTTTAATAATCAAGGTTTGGTAGCTCAATTCATGTTGAAGAAAAAAGAGTTCACAAGTTTTGACATAGCAATAGTTGTACTTGTAATGCTTTGACAGTCCACAGTCATACGACAACCCCAGGTATGGCTCTCCCTCTACACCCAACTCCTCATGTATGGTAACGTACGGATTGCTCCCACAGGTGGATGTGGCAGTCATACATTGGAAAATGTTTCATTGTATGGTGGAGTTGCTATGATCGTACGGTAGATATACTATCCGTAC
Organism: Thuja plicata; assembly: GCA_018584345.1. Taxonomy (NCBI): domain Eukaryota; kingdom Viridiplantae; phylum Streptophyta; class Pinopsida; order Cupressales; family Cupressaceae; genus Thuja; species Thuja plicata. The sequence continues at coordinate 2,834,120 of MU227479.1, forward strand.
GGTGGATGTATTGGTCTAAACGGTGAATATGTGGGGCCCGTATGGTGGATGTGTTGTGTCCGTACGATGTCATTGGACCCCTGCGTTTGTATGGCATATCTGGCGTCCATACGATGGTTATGATTACACAGCCCTTCCTTCCGTATAGTATGAGCAGTTGCTAGCCCAAGAATTGCTTGCCCTCAAGAAATTGTAGACTCGAATGATCCAAGATCTGTCCACTTTCCCATGTGGCATCCTCCATCGGCAGGACCTTCCATTGAACTAGGTACTCCTTGATGGTGCGCGACCTCATCTTTCTTTCTTAGATGTCGATGATCTCTGCGGGCTCCAAAATAAGTTTTTCTTCTTCGTCAATGGGTGGGAGTTCCTCAAACACCGTGACATGCTGACCGACTGCCTTCTTAAGGTAGGAAACATGAAAAACGTTGTGAAACTGACTTCCCTCTGGAAGTTCTAACTCGTAGGCAACTTCACCCACCCTCTGAACTACTCTATAGGGTCCATAGAAGCGTGAATTCAACTTCTCGGCACCACTTTTCTTCAAGGAAGATTGTCTATAAGGTTGTAGCCCAAGGTAAACCAAATCTCCTACCTCAAAACTCCGCTCAACCCTATGTCTGTCAACATACATCTTCTACTGATTCTGAACCTTCTGCAGGTTGTCCTTGAGAGACCTCAGGATATCCAAACTTTCCTACAGCCAGTCCTTGGCCCTCGGTGCATGACTGAAGATGTCATTGATGGTTGGAGTTTTACATTTTGCTTGTGATTCTTTCACATATCCTTTAAATGCTTGTGTGGGAGTTTTTCCTGTCATTCGCAAGATTTTTAAGAACAGTTTTGTGCATTTGGAAGGTGCTTTTCACAATTCTTATAATTCTTCTATCTTCTATAAGCAAAAAATGGAACTTCCCAGGCATATTTTTCTGAGCTTTTCCTGTATAGGAAAATATGAAAAAAGTTGAAGGACCCTCCTACGCATATACTAAGTGGAGATGAAAGATAACTTCTTTGGAAGTTGCGGTATTATTTGATGTCTGGTAAAAGGGCTTTTGCTGTGTTGAATGGAGTGGTGCCCAGGAAGAAAAGCAAACATTGGATTTGATGTGACATTGGGTACCAATTGACACTGTGGATGCAAGTAGAGCTCATGTCTCCTGAATTTGACAATGAAGAAGCATCTTGGTAACCTTCTTGTTAACTCCTGAATTTGCACCCTAACACTAAGTGCATAAACACTTAAAAAATTCTGGATAACATGGGAACAATCACAAGTTTGTGGGTAAACTATGTGGGTGACTGAACCTCCGGGTTCTAGGCCGGTTCCTATTAAATTCTTCGAAAATGGATCACCTATGCTACGTGAAAAAATTACAAATGATAGGGAAAGAGATAGAAAGTCTTTAATGAAACTCTTAAAACTGTTAAAAGAAGGTGATACACCAAAGAAAGATGGAGGACCTAATATTCTGATAAACACAATTACAAAATTTATAACAAATTGTTGATCACAGCTTCTAATGGTAACTACATGCATAAAAATGTTTCATATGAAGGTCTCTATGAACTGAAACTGAAAGGATTGAATCACAATCAGTAAAACTTCAATAAACACAACATATAACCTATGCAAGATAAGGAATATTCAGAACTGAGACATTTAATCTTAAGGCTCTTAAAAGAACACAAAAAAAAATCACATCAATCACACCTGATAAACAATAGAAGTAGGCCAAACTCCAATGTATTAAGCTCTGAAAGGCTTCTCCACAATTAAGTCCTCTGATACAGCGAGAAAGAAATAAGCACAATCCACCAAAATGTAAAGGCTCTGCTCTCTTTCAAAATTCTGATCCTTGAAAAGACAAAAGAGATCCAATATAAAGGAAAAACTCACAACTAAAACTCCTGTAATGCAGGGGTCGGATGTGAACAAAATCCCTCCAAAAAAGGACCAAAAACCTCCACCTACAGAGACCAAAAAGCCCAAAAGACCTATCTGTCTAAGTGTCAATGATGACCACTTCAGACTGGCTAAAACCACCCCTAAAAGACTTAGGAGACTTCAAAAAGAGTCCAGATTTGTAACAATCATCAAAAACATGTCAAAAAGCCACCTCACCTTCTTCCTCCTAGTCACAACCTGACTTTTCAACACCTTATTTCTCCAAATTCGAAAATGGATTGGTACATTTGAATTTAAATTTGCACAATTTAATAATAATCAATTGACTTATAATAACATCAATTAATTACTATTAATTACAATATTTGCAAATTCTAAAATAATTTAACTCATAAAATTTAAGTGACATAGTAATATATTATTTTAACTTAAATAATATATTACTATATCACTTAAGTTTTTAAATAAGAAACCTATGAGTTAATTTATTTTAACAAGCCTCAAAAAATCCGATACAAAACACTTGTAACCAGATTCCAAAAAAAACTTAAGTAAAACGAAACAACTTAAGTTCATACACTAAAACAAAAAGGGGCATTTTTCATTCCATTTCTCACTCGATACTTAGAAAATTACGGCAGCAAGTTTGAGTAGGGTTTTTGAAACCCCAAGGAAATGCCATGAAATTTGGGGAAAGCCTGCTGTTTTGCCGCCATGCCTGCTTGTAACACCGAGCCTCTCTTGTAGAAGAAAAGAGATACTTTGACTGCTGCTTTGGCCGCAAATTTAGAGAGTTCTGAATGTATCTAAGAGTTCACTTGCAGATTTTCAGAAAATTCCAACTCTCAAAGCCGCCACCTGTTCTGGGTAAGCATGATTCACGCCATTTTTCCTTTATTTTCTAAGAACCTTTGAGAGTAATAAAAATGCGTATTTCCTGTTGTTTCGAAAAAGGTTTTGCTGTTGTACCTTGCGCAAGCATCTTCTATACATTTTTGTTATGGCTGTGGCTTTTGTATCATTTGAAGCTTTTGCTGACTTGTTGACATTCTGGTTGCAACGTCTGGGCATAAACTTACTGATATTCTTGAAATGCCCCTTTCCGTTTTATTTCCTTTGCTTCTTTGCCATAAAACATATTTGTCATATTCGGTACTATGATGCACATATTGAATAGATACTTCATTGCTCTTTTGTATGAAACCTATGATCTGTTTGCTTTATCTGTTGCAATATACCACAACAACTCTGAATATGTTATCTCTGTTACTATCTTCTTTTCTCACTTTGCATAAAAATGTGACAATTTTTCAAAACCGTTATACCCAAAAAGAAAAAGAACTTTGCAGAAAATCTGGTCTTTTTTTCCCAAAGCCACTGTTGTGTAACACAAGAGAAAACTATTTTATTATTCAAAACTCTTACTGTTCCTTGATATTTTATGAAGTTCCCTGTAAAAACTGGGCTTAAAACCCCAACACTGCCATATGGATTTTTCAACTAGCAGCACACTATGAAAATCTGTCTTTTTTTAACTTCAAAAATAATTCTGAACTCTTCCCTCCATGGATTTTTATAGCATGATTTCATGAAGTCATTTCTGAACCTGGTACAAAGTTTGGACTGGAATCATGAGAGTCTTGGAAATGACTCTACCAAATATTTTCTTTACTTCTTTTGCACTTGAAAAAAATTCCATTTAGAAACTGCCATAATATTGCCCAGAAGTACTAAGTCTTTGCAACTTCAGCAATCATTTAATCAAAAAACGTGACTCATAGCAATCTGCTCTTACCGTTACTGTTTCCTGAATCTGCATATTGTGTCAATTCTCTGTCGTATCAATGAAACTTGTTTACAAGGTTCGAGCACGGGCTCATGACACCTATAAACCTCTATCCTCTTGTTTTCATCTATCATTCTCTGCTACTTGCGATTGCTTCTTTGATGGCTTTTAAAAGATCAATCTGGGTATGGAAATATCTGCTGGCTTCCTCTATTCCTTGCTGATTATTGTTGATGTCAACATCTTATATTTTCACTTGGTCTGCTGCTCCCTTCTCTGTTAATCCCTGCCTACTTTATAAGGCTGCTTAGAGTATGCTCTGAAATTGATAATTTATCTAGAAACAAAAAGCTTCAATTTAGACTTAATGCTGCAAATATCTCAGTGAAACTTATTAACGTAAATCAGTTTCATTGAGATTTTTGCAGCATTAAGTGGTGTTGAACTCATCATGAAACTACCTGGC
>MU227479.1:2840675-2854350 GCA_018584345.1 Thuja plicata
AGGAAACTATAGGCAATTCTCTTGTATTCTGAAAACTTTGAGTTTCATTGTGCAAAGTTGAGCATTTGAATAAAGGAACAAGAATTGGCAAACTTTGTGTTGTTGGTTTTGAAAATTAACGAGTGTGATCCTTTCTCAAATTAATAGTTCTCTTGTGTATGTCATTTGAGAGTTTTAATTTGAGTTGTCTAAAGACTTTAAGCTTCAGGGGATCAGGATCACTATAGAAAGTAGTGGCTGCAATATTCCAAAGAATGAAGACTTTGGGCTTCAGTATTGGAACTTAGATACATAGAGTACTTATTTGAAGTGAGGACAAGAGACTTTGAGCTCTTGTATCATTTCATCTTTAGATAAATTCACTGTTGTCTCAGTTGATTGTTCTTAAGTCAATCTTTGAGCCACCGGTATTACTATTGCAAGGGGAACTGTATGTGTTACAATTCAGTTCTACTTGAAGCCACCTGTGGTAAGAAGGGAGCCTCCCCTATTGCTGAGAGGAGAGAGTAATCTCACACACTGTTGCCTAAAATACACATTTTGCAGGTTGTAGTCTTAGTGACTTGCAAAATATTTAGCCAACAGCTCCAATGCCTTCTCCTGACGCATCGCACTCCAAGATGAAGGGTCGTCTAAAATCTACTAGTGCTAGTACTGGACACGTACTCATGATTTCCTTCAACCTTTCAAAGGCTTGTTGTGCCTTCTCATCCCAATGGAAGGCTCCTCTCTTCATCAAGTCTGTCAATGGTGCTCCTAGCTGTGAAAAGCCTTTCACAAATCTCTTGTAATAACTGCATAGTCTGAAGAATCCATGCAGCTCTGTGAGTGTCCTGGGTGGGGGCCAGTCAATGATTGCCTGAATCTTCTCCTATTGCACCTGAACTCCTCGAGCACTGATGATGTGGCCTAAGTACAAAATATTTGTCATCCCAAATTCACATTTGGATCTCATTGTGAAAAGCGAATGTGACTCCATGAATCCTAATACCTCATCCAAATGTTTCAGATGTTCCTCCCACGTCTTGCTGTAAATGAGTATGTTGTCTAAGAATATTCAGCAAAAACTTATGCAGTTGCTTGTTGACGATGTGGTTCATGCAGGACTCAAAAGTGGCTGGAGAATTGGTCAACCCAAATGGCATGACCAAGAACTCGTAGTGTCTGTAGTGGCAACAGAATGTTGTCTTTTGGACATCCTGTTCCCTCATGCAGATTTGATGGTAGCGAGAGCGAAGATCAATCTTGGAGAAGTAAACCACTCCATGTAGTTCATCCAACAGCTCATCAGTCCTGGGAATGGAGTATCTATTCTTGATAGCCTTCTTGTTTAATGCCTAGTAGTCAATGCACATCCTAAGAGTTCTATCCTTTTTTTTCACCAACACTACCGAGGATGTAAAGGGACTGGAATTAGGTCTGATCCATCCTTTGTTGAGGAGTTCCTAGATTGTCTTTTTTATCTTGCCAACACCACCACCTTCTGAACCACAAAATGTTCCACGATAAAGAGGCCCATTGGATGTGGCCTTCAAAAATGAAATGAGAGATGTTTCTGATCAAAGTATTGCCCGTTGCTTATATGCGAATGGGATTCCATTCAACCTTGTTAGATCATCGTATTGGCAGGATATGGTGACTATCCTTTGCAAGTCACCTACTGATTATGTTAATCTTGGGTATGAAAAGGTGTGAACCACCTTATTGGCAAAGGAGAAAGCCTCGGTAGAGACACAATTGAGAGTGATCAAGGATACATGGCTGGAAATAGGTATGTCCATCATTTATGATGGATGGAAAGATTGCAAGAATAGGCCTTTGATCAATATTATAGCAATGTCACCTAAAGGGGCGATGTTCTTGAAGGCAATGGCTTGTGAGGGGCAAGTGAAAGATGCAAGTTTCATTACCAATATCCTGCTGGAATCAATTGAGATGGTGGGGGCTGCAAATGTTGTCCAAGTCATAACGGACAATGCTAAAAATTGTAGGGCAGCTGGAGCTATAGTGGAGGCCACATATAATCACATTTTGTGGACACCATGTACAGTCCACTCACTCAATTTAATCATGCAAAAGATTGGCACTCAAATTGAATGGGTCAATAATATCTACATGAAGGCTAAGGAGATACCATGTTTGTGACTAATCATCACATGACACAAGCCATATTCAAGACCTTCTCTGCATTGGCATTTTTGAAAGTAATTTAAGTTTGTTTTTATATTTTATTTTTTAGTTTTAAATTTTTTTATAGATGAGCTTGATATATGACATGTATGTTTTATGCCATCATAGGTTGCTGAAATGCAATTTGCATCTCACACAATTGTCTTAAGAGGACTTGTAAAGGTGCGACAAGCTTTGAGTGCTATGGTTATTGGCACTTTGTGGAGTGTATGGAGGCAATCAAACACAGAAAGAGCCCAAAAAGTAAAAGCATTGATCCTTGATGATGAATGGTGGGATCGTGCGGAATATGTTTTGGAATTCACCGAGCCCATCATAAGCATGATTAGGTTTGTTGATACTGATCGCCCATGTTTGGGTGAAATTCATGATGGCATGGACACCATGGTGGAGCACATAAAAACAATAATAGTGGGCAAGGAACATAATGATGCATTTATCAAAGTTGTGGAAAAAATTATTGTTGACCGTTGGAACAAGATGACCACCCCCTTAAAACTCTTGGCATATGCTTTGTCGCCAAGGTTTGATAGCCAAGAGATAGTTTCACAACCAAACAGAGTAGCACCATATAGAGATGCATAGGTTGTTGCTGGTTACAAGGCTGCATTTGCAAAGATATATGATGATGATGAAACTCAAAATATTGTCCTCACCGAGTTTGCCCAATTTGTGTCTACCAAATATCATGACACTACCGCTCTTCATGCTCATTATAGGATGGATGGTGATGATTGGTGGTATGCACATGGTCAACGTTTCATTTTCTTTCAGCCTCTTGCAATTAAAGTTCTCTCCCAAGTATGTACCTTTACTTAAATTTTTTATTTTTATCGTTTTTCATTTGATCATGATGCTATCATATTGAAATTAAATACTAAATGTAAATGTTGTATGCTAGCTCAACAGGTTGCAAGTTCTTCATCTGAGCAGAATTGGAGTACATACTCCATCCACTTGGTTAAGCACAATCGTTTGGGTGCCAAAAAAGCAAAGGATTTGATATTCGTCAACTCCAACCTTCACCTATTGTCACATAAGAAAACGAACTACTGTGAAGGTGTGACAAGGAATTGGGATCTAGTTCCTGAGTGTGCTGATTTAGATACCACGGTTGCACAACTTGCCCAAGTCTCTGTAAATGAACAAGAGGCAGTTGTTCCACATGACATAGACATAGTGAATGGCACGGCTGTTGGTTCAATATGAAGTTGAAGTGGAACCAAATGTTGACCTTGATTCCTATCAAGATAATGAAGATGAATTTGGATATTAAACTTAAATATGAAATATGGCTTGTAATTTAAATTTTCAGCATGTAAAGACATTTTGCGACTTTTGCAAACTATGAATATGATATATGACTCTGTGAGGTATTTTATTTATAATTTTATTGGCAATTTAAATTATGGATTTATGAGTATCACTCTTCTAACTTATTATTATATGTTTGAAGTTTTGAACCAATGATGAATGAACATTGAACATGTTACATGTATGAATCTATGAATATACATACACACACACACACACACACACACATATATATATAATGTCTATGTATATACCCGTGGTACCGGAATCCACCCAAAAGAAGTTTTGCCGAATCCCTTAATCCAAACCAAAATAAAGAGCAGCTACTTGGGGAGAAAGCATTTTTGTTGTCCTTATACTTATAGGGAAACCTATCTCTTTTGAGAGCCACAAGTAAAATGCATTTGAACAACAAATTTCCATTTTTGACAAAGAGATGTTAACAGTAATTCATGCACTAGACAAGTTCAAAAAATATTTTGTTTTTATGTTCTTTGTGGTATGTATAGATCTTAATAGTCTAAAGTTATTTCTATCGCAATGCAACCTTAATGACCAGAAGTAGAAGAGGATTAGTATAAAGAGAGCATCTTATTGGTTCTAGGGTCAAAGATTAAGAAGAAAATCATTTCAAGTTTCCATGATTCTCTTTTTGTAGGGCATATTAGTTTCTTCAAAATCTACAAATAGGTAAGGAATAGGTATTCATGAAAAGGCTCATAGTATGTGTAGGAGTGTGATATTTGTTAGGGGAACATGAGATGACACACTTGGGCAGTTTTCTATACCCCATTCCTATAACTTATTAGAAATGGGAATCTGTTTATAAATTTCATCATAGGTTTACCCTATCTTGGAGAGAGTTGTATTCTTCTAGTTGTAGACTATTTGATGAAATATGCACACTTATCCATAACTAGTGATTTCAAGGTGCCATAGGTAGAAAATATATTTTTTAGAGAGGTCTTTCGCCTACATTGCCTCATTGAACCATCGTTAGTGATCAAGATGTATATTTTACGAGTGCTTTCCAGCAGGATTTATTTAGATTGACAAGGCCAAAGCTAACAATAAGCACAAATAGTGAATAAGTGCACAAAGTTGTACTTATAAAGATTTTCCACAATCATAAAATGCTTTAGTGACACAGTCATATTTAAGGGAGTAATTCTACATTAGTACCTATCACATGTTAATTGGATAGACTCTATTCATGGAAATATATGGGTATGATGCGCTTACTTTTACTGAGTTAATCTTGTTAGGACACAAGTATGTACAGTTGATGATTTCATAGAGTACAATAGGCAGATCTTGACACATTAAAATGACATTTGTTACACACTTAAAACCAAGCGAAGGTATATGTTGATAGACATCACACAAATAGATACTTTAGCAGGGCAATTGGTTTTTCCTTAGATGGCTATTCTACAAGTAGTCTTATCTAAAGAGGAGTGGAGTAGAGAAGCTTAAGCCTCATTTCTCTAAACCTTATAGAGTGGTACAATGGATTGATGAGGTGCCATATGAACTAAAGTTTCCTTCTAGGAGCCAAATCCACAATATATTTCATGTGCCATATTTGAAGAAGGCAATATTTCAATAGATGATGCCTCTAGCCAAGCGACCGCCCCATCTTGATAAGGGGAGACTAGTCCTAATGCTAGAGTAGATCCAAGAGACTAGAGAAAAGTGATTGAGGAACCATGTGCTGACAAAGTACCTAATACAATGAAGGGGTTTACCTCATTAGGATTCTATTTGGAGATAGTTTCTATCTTGGTTGATCCAGCTTTATCAGCAAACAAATTTTGGAGGTAAGGACTTGTAATGTCCCTCTTTCAATGATACTAGGTTGTGAGCCTCACTCACCTACTTAATGAAAAAATCTATAGTGAGTGGATGTTCATGTATAAAAGGAAAAAATATGAGTAACTAAACACACTTGTTTCATATTGTTTTCTTGGTAAATAAAGGGGAAATTTCTATCTTTTAGGAATCTCCCCATTTTTTAGGATAAGGGACAAAGTTTTGAGTGGCCTTGATGATTCCCCTAGGGATATCATATTCTACCTTATCTTTCATTTGGTGTAATTTCGATTCATATCAAGATTTTAATAAGAGTATGATTAAATTATCACTCTAAGAGGTCTATTCCTGCTTTCTAGGCTACATATAAGAAGAGACAAGTTAACCAGTGGCAAACATGTAATCCCTGGATTCAACTTTGACTCTTTTGATTTAGGTTTTCAACACTTTGGTTATCTGAGCTACCAATTTCAAGTTATTATATGATCTTTGGGCCAATATCTAGTATTCCTAGACTTTGTAATGTCCCCTTGGACTTAACTCTAATTTGCCCTAGAATCCCCAAATAAGGTATAGATTATATTTGAGAATGTATATTGTCAACTTTATATCTTGAATTAGAGCCTGCAACCAGGTTATTTATCATTATGAAATATAAATAAACATATAATTCCACAATGTTAAAAATAGAATTCACTATAATTAACATAATGTACATGTAGGATTCCTTTAAGGCCTTCCCCAATAACCCATCCACAATATGAATTACCATGAGAGATCATAAAAGGTGCCTCGAGCATATCCATCAAGTCCAAGAGCACATAATGACACCCGTCATTCGACCTCCTAGCCCCACTCGGGGTTACTCTACTCAAATGGACCCTTGTGCTACTTGCATTCCTTGTATGTACCATCTCCCTTCCATAATGGGATGGCATATTGGTTGTAAATTTTAAAGGGATCTTCATCATCATTATACATGTCTACTTCATTATTAATTATGCATACATTAGAGAAACAAATTATCTGCATACATTCCTACATCCTATCAAATGGAAGACAAATAATAAATTTGCCAAATCATATCACAATGACATATACTCCATACCACAATATTTGATAAGTATATAAAATTCCATTTAATGTATTAATTCTGAATCTGCCTCTTGTTTGATTGAATGTTCATTTCTACTTCTTCAATTCCCAAACTTGGTTAATGTTTGAATGATTAATATAGACTAATTGAATTGATGGAAGAATTGATTGCTGGTGTGTTTGCTTGATTCCAAATAGATGTTTGATGGATGATTGTAATGTCCACAATATTTAAGTGACAAATAATTAAATTAATTTTTATTAAATTGTCAAAAATAAATTAAATATGCTAATGATGACTTATATTAATTGATTTAATTAAATAAAAATAAGATGATATTATTAAAAGCCACTTTATTTCGAATTAAGAAGACAAGAAATAGAATGCCAAGAGACAAGCTAATGGTAGGCCATGAGTTTTCTAGAGAATGCTATAAAAATTCAAGGGAAGGATTATTCAGATCATGTTCAGGTGTTTTGTTAAAGTTGATGAAATTGTCTGATGCTTTGACATTAGCTGGAATTTCTGAAGACGAAAACCTTCATGCGTTTGTGAAGAGCTGGGCGGAAACCTAGTTCTTCAATGTGGTATATTCGCGACGGAGTCTACATTTGGACAAAAATTGGAGTAAAAAAATATTTCACTGTATTACCTTTGTATCTGATTTGGTAAATAAAGATCATTTTATTTTATGCTTGGTGATAATATGTGTGAATTGTTATATCAATAGCATGAGTAAATTCAGGTATTTTAATTTATTGAAGGAGTTCACAATTTATATCTGCTGTAATTATCTGTTGGAATGAAATTATTTTCCAATGTTTCAAAGAGATTTATGAAAGTCAGACTTTAAAAGCTATGACGATTATTATTGGTGCTCTTATTGTAAAGTCGGGACCTTTGTTATATTATATTGGCGGGCACTAAGAATTTTAATATATTCTCATGGTGATGAAGTCAGGGTTATAAGTATTTACTTAGGCTATAGTTGTTGGGGAAATTATTAAAACGAGACTATATATCATATCTGACAAATATCAATATTTGTCGTGAGAGTGTGCACAGAGTAATCAAACATTGGTTCGAATGGTAAATTGGATGCATGTGCATGAGCAATTTCTCCTGTCGCATTGCCATGAAAGTTTAGTACTGGGGGCATTCCATTATTTGGGAAAAAGAATTAAGGTTGTCGATAAACATCAAGTTTCTAATGATTGTGTCGTAATTGCTTTTATTGTGGTCTGTAACATTTACTATGCAAATATATCAGCGTTAGCTCTAGACCTTCTTGGGCTCACATCCTCATGGTGGTGCTGCAAACTTATTTTGGTGAAGGAAAAGATTACAATTAAACATTGCATGAGTTACCCAATGATATTGAGTATTCTCATGTGTGACACTTGAAGTCTAAAACTCTCTCCAGTTTTATGGTGAGACTTTCCTTGGTTCAAGCATTGCTTTCAGATTTTCTCCCTGTTACTTGAAAGCCAGCATTAAAGGTTTCCTGCGGTCCATTCTAATCTGGTGCAATATATTAGGAACTCAGGTCCAGACTATGATTTGGGAAGGTGTAGGGATAATCACCTAATCTGTTAGATTTGATGTTATTCCTGCCTATGTGTGAGGTTAGGATTGTAATTATTTTCCTTGATATCTGATTGGTATGGTTATAGCAAAGAATGTAATTCTAATGCTTAGTACTGATATGATAGTGAATAGTACATTGAATTTCAGTTTTGTTATATGTTATTGTTCTCTTTCATGTATGGTACTATATTTAACCTGCATTGAAAACACAAACCAGTATTGGATTCTATCACATCTCCAATTGAAACTCAAAGCCGACATTCACGCAAACTGTTTGACAAAATTCCAAAGAGTAAAAGAGAAAATTCGGATATAAGAACTCAGAAAATCATAACAGACTTTGCATACAGACTGTTTGACGAAATGTCAAAGTTTCAAAACTGAAATTTCGGGTCAGAACTGCTAAGGGATCTTACAGTGGTATCAAAGCATCGAACCTGCCATCCTATTGGATAAAATCAGTATCCAACGAGTTTATCAGTTATGAAAAAAATGCCTAGTCTAAAAAAGGTCATGAAGGATCTTACTCAAGTACAACAACAGTTAGCTTTGAATTTGCAGCAAGGTAAAAGGGGAGAAATCCTTAGCTTGTTTAAGGAATATGATATTCTCCCTACATTTGCTAAGAAAGATCTACCCTTCATTGATTACATGGACCTTCATCCTAAGCTACATCACAAGACTGTTTTGGCAAAGAAAGAATATCGAATGATAGCTCATTATCTACTTGTACAAGGAGTTTACAAAAATTTGTATGAGGAACTTCCAGCAGTCACTAATCAGCCTATGAGTGAACAAAGTTTCAAACCAGCAATTGAATAAAATCATGTTAAAGATGTCATTGAAGCAGGTGATTGGGAAACAAATAGTGAACTAGCGTTTGAGGGAGAAACTAAAAAAGAAGCAGTGACTAAAGAGAAACTAAACTCATTGAGTCTGCAAGTTACGTAGTGTCCCAATGTAATGTCCCCTTTTCAAATAAGGATTTAATAAATAATAATATTAACAATAATACAAACAAAGTCGATATATGATTAAATAAGTTTTAATTAAAGATTTAAACTTATTAAAAGAAAACAAGCCCGATATAAGAAACCATCACTAGTCATTATTAATATTTTAAAGATCATACACAATGAAGTAAATGATAGATGTAAGAGTAAATCAACTATCAAATACTAATAAGTCAAGTATGGATGAAGCATTGATTAATATCGCCTGAAAGGATCATCCAAGTGAAGACGCCACGTGGGAAAAGAAGGGAAACCTTAAATTGCTTGAGGACAAGCAAAGTCAAGACAGGTGAACTGTGATGTCCCTCGATTAATACATCTATTCTAAATCCTCTACTACTAAAGTATAGCCCTTCAAATTATTATTTCTATTACATTTAGGTAATTAATTGAGTAATAGATCACATTGTTATTGTCGAGTTAATAGTGATTAAATATCAGTATATTTAAATAAATTTATTATGATAATATATAAGGTATATGTATTATTTTATATTATAAATGTTATTTTAATAATGATCAAATATCATAATATAAAAAATAATAATTAATACCATATATTATAATATGTTTTGTAATATATATATATATATTATAATATATATTACAATAAATAATGATTATTAAAATACAAAGAATGGTCGACACCAAGGGTCGTCCCCTTAGTGGTGTGACTAGGTCGCAGCCTTGCGGCTACGACCGAGAGTGGAGGGGACGTGACTCCCCCTCCCTCCCCCATATTAATATACGTCGACCAGGGTGTAAGGGAGGCACAAAAATAAAAGGGGAAATAAATACACAACGACTCATAAATACAAACAGCGACAGTGGGGCAAACAGCAGCAGTTGACAAGAATTTGACTATTTTGGTATGGAATAAAATATATAAACTTTCATGAATAATTAGTAATATATATATATATATAGAGATTCATTTATAATTACATGTATTTTATCATTTATACAATTGTTTATATATATATATTGGGATAGACCTACATTTATTATGTGAATTCCTAAATGAATGCATTCTTGTATAATTGTAAACTTAAAAGGGATTTTGTAATCAATACTAACGTTGTACATTTATATGTGCCCCAAATGAGATTAATTGGTAATTCGAGATTGTTATAGTCCCGTTGCCAATGGAAATTCGAAGTTGGTATAGCACCGATGCCCAAATGAGATTAATTGGCAATTCGAGATTGTTATAGTCCCGTTGCCAATGGCAATTCAAGTTGGTATAGCCTCGTTGCCCAAATGAGATTAATTGGAAATTCGAGATTGTTATAGTCCTGTTGCCAATGACAATTCGAGGTTGGTATAGCCCCATTTCCCAAATGAGATTAATTGGCAATTTGAGATTCTTATAGTCTCCTTGCCAATGGCAATTCGAGGTTGGTATAGCCCTGTTGCCCAAATGAGATTATATGGAAATTCGAGGTTGGTATAGCCCCATTGCCAATTGGAGATTGTTATAATCTCGTGTAGGCAGTATATATACGGATAGCCAGTCATATGCATATGTGTAGGCTTGGATAACGGTGTCCGTATCCAAGAGAACCTAGGAGCAGTGCTCTATGGAAAGACGGTTGATAGCCCGATTACTTAGAGTGGGTCTTATATCCCTCAAGCCAAGAATTGGGAATTCTGTGAAGCCCGACCTAGAGGCAGTCCTAGGGTCAAACCCCCCTTACTAACTTAGAATAGAGTAAGTGTCATATAAATATTGAATAATATTTTGTACTAACGTCGGTTTTGCAGGGAATTATATAAGGAGAATAAAAAGGGACATTACACCCAAAAAGAAAGAGTCAAATGAGAAGGGAGCATATTTCTTTCACGTGTCAGAAGACTTGGACACTTGATCATAATTGTGGGGTCAATGAGGAAGATAAATTAACAAAAGTAGATGGGCCAGCGAGGAAAGAGAATGAAGAGAAAATTGCTTCAGGTGAGAAGTACTCTAAGTTTATTGTGGGTGGTCTTGAGATCAATATAGATAAATCTTGTAAAGAGATGAGTTCTCCTGATGAATTTTGGTGTGAGCATAATTTGATTCATCCATTTCTTCATGAAGAATGCATTGAAACCTGTTATGCAATTGTTGATATTGCTCCTATAGAAAATGATCTAATACAAGATGGGAATAAGTTAGAGTTCCAAGATATTTCTAATGAAGAACATGCAACTTCTTATAACAACAAATCTCTTGAACATGATGTCATAACAGCAGATGATGAATTTCCCATTGATCAAGGTGTTGTTCCGGCTTGCCTATGCAGAGGATGGCACTAAAGGGGTTGATTTAAAAAACCAATCAGAAAATGCATTTCATGATGATGATGTTGAGACACCTGGTTTGAAGAATGAGCTGAAAGTCACTGTTGATATGATTGTTGCAGTCTTAATACATTTTGATGACACTCGCAAGAACATAGAAGACCTCTATTGGAAGATTGATAAGAAACAAAAAGGAATGGAAGGTGAATCTTATATTTCCAATTTGCATGTTGTCAAAGAAGCCCTTGGGTCACTAAAATCAGATTATTTGCATTTACTTTCAGATAGAGATCACATCTTAAAGGTTACTGGAGTTTATGCTAATGAAGTCAATAAGCTCATCATGGAGCTTAAATATACTAAGGACGCATTGGAAGATACACAAATAGCTCTTCTAGAAGCGGAAAATCAGCTTATCGTCAATGAACAGTTAAGGGGGCATGAAAAGAAAGAAATGGCAAAGGAAGTCAAACAGGTGATTGATGAGCTTGACCAAATTCAGGATGTCTTTTACTTGAAGCAATGTCCTAAATTGGCATTTTCAGAATTAGGACAGCGGGATACTGGGCCTAAGTTGGGAAGAGGGAATTCTTTTCAAATTGTGGATAACCCTCTTTGTGTGTTGGGCGTTGACTGACATTTGATAATCCACTTTTTGAATGGGATGAGGAAGTTCTTTCTAATTCCAATGATGAGAATGGGATTGATTGCAGGATTTGGGACCTGGGTGCAATTTCTAGTGGTAAGTTTTGGTCGCCGGATGGGAGTAGTGGATCAATTTCTAAAGTTAGTACTGCTGCTCACTTTCCAATCAGCTTACACATGATTTCGAATCTTGATCTATAGATGAGTCGGGTGAAGATTGATGGTGGATGTAATTTGATCATAGGAGATGGATTTCTAGCTACTTCCATATTCATGACTCATATGTATCCAGAGTCTTCAGTGCAGCTAGTCGGGGGACATCCTTTGGGCACAGCTCAGTTAATCTTGACTTCTATTTGGGAGAATTTGGGTCACTGTGTACTTTCAAATTATGATGGGTTGATTGTAGTGAGTTGGTTTTGTTGGATTACTTGATTGTCCTACACTAGCACTTGGAGGTTAATTGTCATTGTCATGGTTTCATTCGTTGACCGTAGAAGTAATACTTGGTTGGTTGACTTTAGGGTTAGTTATGTTGACTTCTACTCCAGTCACTCAATAGTCTTGGAATAGATTCTTGTTTGGGACTTCATGAGGAGAGATTCTAACGATATATCACATGGCGTTGGTTTCAGCTCTCATAGAGTTTTTAGACATATGCAAGAGGTTCTAGTTTATACCAACAACTTAGGATGGGTTGATATATCTTATCATGTGCCTATGATAGATGTTTTGCACTACCATGGGAGATCATTTGGAACTAGGGAGTTGTTTGATGTTGATGGCTCCTTGAGATACTTTTATCTCCCCATATTTGTCAGTTGTGATAGCGTGATGATTTGGGATCCTGGCATCGACGTATTCGGTGCTTTATTTTAGTGGGATCTTGATGACTTGCTTCACACCATAGGGTATATTGATATTTACATCAGAGTGGCACAACAGATTGATGGAGCAACGTTCCTAAGATTGTTATGGGATCCTAGTATTTGGTTTTGGCATGCAAGTTGCTAGAGAGCAAGTAATCTCCGAGAAGGGAAGACTGCAATGTCCCCAAGTTTTAAGTGACAATTAATTAAATTAATTTTTATTAAGTTGTCAAAAATAAATTAAATACATAAATGACGACTTAATATTAATTGATTTTGTTGGCTAAATATTTTGCAAGTCACTAAGACTACAACTTGCAAAACGTGTGTTTTAGGCAGCAGTATGTGAGATTTCTCTCTCCTCTCAGCAATAAGGGAGGCGCCCTTCTTACCGTAGGTGGCTTCAAGTAGAACTGAACTGTAACACATACAGTTCACCTTGCAACAATAATGCGGGTGACTTAATGATTGACGTAAGAACAATCAAACGAGGCAGCGGTTGATTTATCTAAAGACGAGGTGATACAATGAGCTCAAAGTCTCCTGTCCTCACCTCGAATCAGTAATCTAATCTATTATCCAATACTGAAGCTCAAAGTCTTCAGTCCTTGGAGTATATCAGCCACTAATTTCTATAGTAATCCCGATTCCCTGAAGCACAAAGTCTTCAAAAAATTTGAATTAAAGATGCTCAAATGATTTAAACAAACAAACTATTTTGATTTGAACAAGGATCAAAAAGTGCAACATAAGAATACATTTATTGATTTTCAAAATGACAACACAAAGTCTGTCAATCTTTCTTCCTTTATTCAAACGCTTAACTCTCTTACAATGAAGCACAAAGTCTTCAGAACTCAAGAATT
>MU227479.1:2866654-2878979 GCA_018584345.1 Thuja plicata
AAATGGCATTGAAATGTTGTATGTTAAGGTTATATGATGTTTAAATGGCATGCATTGTCCATATTTTCATATGAATGTAATGTATACTTGCAAATTTCCTTATATATTTGAAAATTTCCCTATATTTACACAGCCGTCCCCTTTTCTGTCCCCCGCCGTCCCCAAAATCGGCAAAAAAACTCACCATCCCGGAAACCCGTCCCGCTGTCCCCTGTCGTCCCCGTCCCGAAAACTCGGGGTAACCTTGGTATTTACCTTTGTATCTGATTTGGTAAGTAAAGATCATTTTATTTTATGTCTGGTGAAAATATGTGTGAATTTTTATATCAATGGCAGGAGTAAATTAAGGTATATTACTTTATAGAAGGAGTTCACAATTTTTATCTGCCCTCATTATCTGTTGGTATGAAATTATTTTCCAATGTTTCAAAAAGATTTATGGAAGTCGGACTTTAGAAGCTACAACAATTATTATTGGTGCTCTTATTTGTAAAGTCAGGACCTTTCTTATATTATATTGGCGGGAACTAAGAATTTAAAGTCAAGCTTATAAATATTTACTTAGACGATAGTTGTCGGGGAAATTATTGAAACGAAACTGTATATCATATCCAACAAATACCAATATTTGTCGTGAGAGTGTGCATGGAGGAATGAAACATTGGTTCGAATGGTAAATTGGATGCCTATGCAAGAGCAATTCCTCATGTAGTATTGCCATGAAAGTTAAGTTTAATGAATGGTCAAAAGACACGAGATGGAAAGTAGTGACTCCCTCAAACATGACATATAAAAGGGAGAAGAGAACTTCATTTGAAAGGGGGAGAAGAAGGAAGATAAAAGGGAAGGTGTGAATCAAGAAAGAATTAATAGAGAAATAAGGAAGTGACTCCTTCAAAAGAAAAAAGTTATGAAGGGTTGTGACTCTCTCAAAAGGTTGTAATTATGAAAGGTTATGACTCATTCAAGGGGCAAAAATAATGAAGGGTTGTGACTCTTTCAAAGGGTTGTAATTGTGAAAGGTTGTGACTCTCTCATAGGGCAGGGATGATGAAGGGTTGTGACTCTTGCCAAGGGGCAGTCATGATGAAGAAGTGTAACTTCTCCCTCACATTGAAAGATATAAAGGGGAGAAGGTTTCATTTGAGGAGGATCCAAGGGCGATCAATTTGGGGGAATAATATATTATTCTCAAAGGAAACAATGAAAAGTGGTGACTCAATTCTCATGAAAAGGTGGCGACCCTTTCACCAATAAAGTATAAAGGAGAAATCATTCCAAGCATTCAAGGGGCTTATCTATCATCACTCACCAATATCAAATAAGCACGTACTCAACCATCACTCTTCCCTCTATGAATTCCCATTTATTAAATCATCATTCACTAATATATCAAATCATTACATCAGAGGAAATCATTCAATCTCTGTAAGATCCCTTAGCAGTTCTGACCCAAAATTTTATTCTTTTCTATTTATAATTTAAATTTTGTTTTTATACCTTATATTTTAATTTTATTATTATTATTTATTATTAAATCCTATTTCAAAAAGGGGACATTACAGACTTAATAAATTTATATCATCATGTCTATTTGGATACATTAGAATATTGACAAGAGACCAAGAATAGACTCTAATGTCTAACGTTGTGATATTTATTAATTAAGGAGATCAATTTTAATACATCTAATGTACTAAAATTGATTTTGGAAGAAAAAATGAAAAAAAGAGTGGCTGGGTAAAAGTGGCTTTTTCGAGAAAATAACACATCTTTATGCATTTTGAGATAAAAGCTATTATATCCTTCTTAGGCAGCTATGTAACAGCAGAAGCTTGCAGATATGAGGATGAAAATCTTCAAATCTCAAAGTCAGAGGGCATAGCTCTTTTATTTTAATGGACAGATTTATGCAGATCTGTACTGGTGCATTTAAAGGGATTTCAATTGGAATCTATGGTTAGTTTGGTTAGGTTTTTCCTTGGGAAAGCTCATGAGCAGATTTGTATCAGTGAGTAGCCTGCTTCTTTTTGTAGTAATTCTTTATCATTTAATGGAACTGGATGCAAATATTAGGCGGTTTTCTTTCAAGTTTCTGTATCATTATATATAAGATATTTTCCTTCCATTGTATCCCATTGAATTAACATACAAAACAAAAAGAAATTACTGCTGTTCAGTTATTTTCATGTAAAGGAAGTTTTATTTTTCTTTTGGAATTTGCATGTGTGTATTTTGAATAGGGAATTTACACAAAAGATTGTGGAGGAGCAATGTGTAGATCATGTATGGGAAAGTGATGATAATTACAATTTTTTACATGCTTCCAATGGTGACTAATAGACTGATAATCATGAAAGATTCCTTTGTTCTCCAAAATTGCTCTGAATATTCTCTTTTGAGATTTCTATAGCTCAAAAAACATGGACAAATACAAAATTATTGTCTCAAACTAGAGGACACCACTGAAAGGAGAGAAGGAAAAGTTGCATAAAAAATAATAAAATGTATACACATCAATGCTATTATTCCATAAGAAAAGAGAGGAAAATATTTAATCAATATGAGAAGGAATTTGATTTTTATGTTTCTGAGATTGCTTTGCAATCCTAAATAAAATCAATATACTTAAAAGTGAATACATATTTAACATCCGCTCATATTTACAAATGACATATTTAACAAAGCACAAATGTCTAATATGTATGCATGTCACCTTTTTTGTATGGTATTTGGCAGGTGGTAATAATAAAATCAAAATTTGATCTATAGACAAGCATTTTTCTATAACTATGAAATTCTAACAAAGTCAATCGAATGTGCTTCAGCATCAGCAAAAGATTTCATAATAGTACCTTGTTAGGTACTATGCCCGAAGATTTCATCTCATCTACTAGTTTCTCAGCCTTTTCATACTTTCCTTTTGCTGCATAAACATTTAGGAGTGAGCTATAATGAAACTCATTGGCAGAAACACACTCATTCTTCATCTGCTGAAAATAAGCTTCAGCTTCTTCATCACGATCATTTGAAGCACAGATAGCTAAAAGGGATCCATACATCACTGCATCAAGCTTCAAGCCCTTTCCTTTGAGATCTTTCAAAAAATCCTGTGCTTTCGAATGACCATGCCGCATTTTTATACAGGCAGAAAGCAACTACACTTGCCACATGCATAAAGATTAGAAGATAGATGTCAGAAAGCTTCGCTGAAATGTCAGTCCCCTCCAAGTCCCAGTTAAATTAACACTCATTCTAAATTATGCACATTAGTGCACATTTCATGAAGAGGACTAAAAAAACATTCATCCCCTAAAGATAATCTCAAAAATGAGTCCCACTCACAATCGTTAATATAAGTTAAGTGAGATAGAATCAGTAAATATCAGTAAAACATAAAAAATAAAAAAAATAAAGCAAAAGCGAACACCTCTAATTGTAATAAGGAACATTCAAAAAATTCTGACCACATATGGAACTAGTAATTGCAGTTTAAAGGAGGATTCCATACCAATTGTAAACAAAATAATGACATATTGAATCATTTATTCCAAAAGAACCCTTTTACTATCATACATCCAAAAGAAATTATCTAGAATTTTTTGTCTTAAGAACAGAAGACTGTACCGTAGAGTATGTAACAATATCTGGAGTCAGACCCCCATTCTGCATCTGCTCGAACAACTTCAAAGCAGTTTGAACCCTCCCATTGGAAATAAGGCACTTTAACATTGCATTACATACAAACACATTTGATTTTATACTTTTGTCTTTTGAATTGCAGTAGAGATCCCAAGCATTTTTAGGGAGGTGTGCTTTCCCCATTAATGTAATAAAACTTGTGTAAGAGGAAGCAGTAACGTTGCCATGTTTCTCCATCCAGTGAAACAGCTGCCACATATTTAAAAAAGAGTATTTATCAGCATGGCCATGATTGTTTAACCCACCACCCCTCCCCATCAACACAAACTCCCTCATAAATTTATAGCAATCTAAGCCCACAATGTAACCTTTGAGATGTAAACATTATAACATGCAACTCTTGTCTGTGCAGCAGATAAAGGGTGTCACATTTAGAAATCAGATTAGAGATACATTCCTTAATTCACTCACACACACACACACACACACACACATGCTAATGGTTCATTTCTTCCAATATTTTATACTGAACCAACCAGCTTTGAAATTATCAAGAGGGTTGTTCCTTATACCTGATTAATCTCCTGTGGTGAGATTTCAACTCAGACAATGCCTCTCTATCAAGCTATATGCAATGGCCACCCTAGAAAATTTTCCCAAAAACCCACAAATACTTCTGATTCCTACTTCACACTTTGTATTTGATTGTAGTTCAATGTATTTTTCAATGTGTTTTGGTAAGGATCAAAGTGCAATTTGGAACAATATTGTTTCAACAAGTAACTCCACAATGCATAGAGATATCATAGACATTTCAACAAAAGCTTTGTATGCATGTATAAATGTGACCTTTTTGTGAGTAGTTTTTTTTATTTGCAATGTTGGATGCCTTAAACAACACTCAAAAATAATAGACAGTTTCGTATGTTTGTTCTCGTCAAAGTGAGTAGAAATATCACACAACAACTTTCTTGATTTGCTTTTATTTATAAGAACACTCTCCTCATCAAAACCAATTGACTTACTAGAGGTTACCATATAATCCTCAACCTTATGAGCGAAATTCATCCCTTCATTACACTTATCAGCATTGATCTCTAGATCACCTGACTAAAAACTTGAGCACCCTTCCTTTTTCTGGCTTAGAGAAATCAGAGTCTATGGTCTCATCAATGCACTCATTTGTAATAGATGAAATGCATGGGGATTCATCTCTATTCTCATCAGAATCACAAATAATTTCCTCATCCTATATTTCTTTGCAAATTTCCTAGAAATCTGTCACACATTCATCATAAAGCAAGGTATTCTCTTCAACACATTCTTTTTCCTGCTCTACTTTATTCAAGTGAGGCTTCAGTTTCCCCTCACATAGTTTGAATACACAGTGGCCCAATGTGTATGCGAATTGTAATATCCCACCCTTTTTCTGCCCTTTTTTCTAATTTTCATATTATTTTCAGACTGATCAAACAATTATAACAGCCAATAAATAATATCAAACACATCAAGTTATTATACCAAATGATTCACCCAATATCACAGATGAAATACTACAAGAGATACACAATAGATGAACAATAAATTCACAACACAAGTCCGAAATTCTGATGGTAACTTTGTAATGTCCCCTTTTCTAGCTCAATAATTCCTAATGTGTCATTAGCCCGATTTGTCATGGTCCTGAGGGATAACAAGGACTTTACAGGGATCAAAGAGGAATTTGGCCTAGGCATTTCCTGTTTCAGGCCAATCGTAGTTGTTTTGACAGGATTTTCAAATACTTACTATTTATAGTAAGCCAGCAAGGTTCAATATTTCTAGCATTTCAGTATTGGACTTGGTCTGCCTAGGTCTGTCATGGTTTGTCATGTCCCCTTTTTAGCTCTCCATGGTTGGTGGTTTGGATTAGCCTAGCATTGGCCCTTGTAGGCTAAGTCAGATAGTTAGAGGGTTCTCCGTTGACAAAAGGGGAGGCTCTTTCCCTTCTAGAGTATCAAAGCGTTCAAGATTGCTCTTCATTTGGTTCAACTTGGTACACTTACTATTTTTAGTAACTCATTTATCTAGCATTTCTATATTTGGCAGGGCACCTAGACCGGCCTCAATTGCAGCGATGACCCTTGGCAACTTTGTTGATCAGGTATTCAGGGATTTAATAATTATAGCAGGTCAGGGGTTGATAGAGATGGACCCTTACTATTTTTAGTAAGGCAATTGGATGCACAGTGGATACAATGGTTAACTCTCAGGTTTAGTCAAAATTGAGAAATAATGATTAATGATGGAGTTATAACATTATAATTATTATTAAAGTTATACTTTAATAATAATTAATGATTAAGTGCATATCATAGATAAATTAAGTGGACTTTATTTAAAAGGGAGTTTTAAATGTTTTAAAAGTATACTTTACAATAAGTGATAAAGTGTTATTTAAAAGGGAGATATAAGTGTTTAATAAAGTATAATTTATATTTTAATGTGTGCATCAAAAGGAGGGGAATATAATTAAATGTTATATTTCAAATGCAACAAAAGGAAATATATTAAAAAGCTAAGTTATGATTTAAGTTATGCAAGGTGTGTTTGAAGCAACCAGGTGGATCTTCAATTGCGAATTATAAAAGGATTCATTGGTGAAAATGAATTCATTCATGAGATTTGTTTTTGTTGATTTTGGTGAAGAGAATTTATGCAAGGGTTTGCAGTTAGTTTGGCTTGAGAAATTGTGAATTTCTCCAGTTATTGGCACTCTGAATTGGTGAGAGACCCAATGAATTGTGCAAGTTGGGAGATGGTTTCAGTCAGAGATCATTACAGAGCTTCAGTGTGTTGAATTTGGTGAGGGTATGTCTCAGGGTTGTGAAGTTTATCAACAAATATAGTTTATATGTGCCCAGCAAGTATTTGGTGTGGCTCAAGAGGCTTTATTTAATTCCATTGCTAGCAGTCATACTTAATTTCTTCAGCCGTGGGACTTTGTTGTTCACACGTGAGTCGTCAATAATTAGTGTTAGGGATTTAAGGGAAAATCGACCATTGCTTGGGCTTCCCTATTCAATCAACTATTGTGTTTGGGTGTTTCAATGAATTGTGTGAGGGTTTGAATGTTGAATGTTGTTATAAACACTCTGCTGCGTTGGAGAAATCAGGTTCTTTTTTTCATTTGCAATTAGACTTAATGCTAATATCTAGTATTAGCTTCATTGTAAATTGTCTAGATTTGCAAATAAGAATTCCAATTCATGTGTTGTTATTTTTATGCAAAGTTATTATCTTGCTTGGCAACATTTTATAAAAATTCAAGGAATTGCATATTTATTTCAAAAATCAGTTATATATATCATTTGCATAGCCAATTAGTGGTCTAGCAGAGTTAGAACCTGCAGGGGGTTCTTACAGTGGTATCAGAGCTTGCCTGCAAAGTGTTTGACCAGATGTCAAACATCTAAAATTGTAACATTCTAGAGTTTTTTAGAGTTAGAACCACAAGGGGTTCTTACATGGTTCGACCTGGGTTTGGCCCAAACGAGCCAGCCTCCCTGGCCAAACCCACAAGCAAACCAAACCCAAACTCGAACCTGGTTCGAACCAAACTAGTACCAGGGTCCCAGGCAGGCGAACCAAACTTCCTAGATTTATAACTATTTGAATAGTTTAATTTGTTGTGGAATTTGAATATACTTTGTAAGATGTCCATTCCATAACATAACAACCACTTGAGAAATGCATTTTAAACTTATAGTTTGAGAATATAAAGCTGTTCATATTATTTTCAGCGGAGATAACCACTACATGTCATGCCCAAAACTGAAAGTGTAATAATCCAATATTGCACAGATTTTAGTGAGTGATAAAAAACCTGATTTGTTGTTTGAAATGCTACCAATAGTCAGTAAACTGGACCTTCAATGCGTTGCATAGGAACACATCTTCTAGTTGCCACGATTCATAACAACCCTCCCAGACAAATAGAGTTGAAAGAAATGACCAACCTGTCTATGTTCACAGTGAGTATTCTTGTCTTCTAGCAACACTCCAATACTCTAGCACGATAATAATCAAACTGAAGAAACATCATAGCGGCAGAGACAATACTGAATGATTTCTATGTAGACCGGTATGACTATGATAGGAATTATGGTATTTGCACCATGACGTGTTTTCCTAGCAACGCCCCTTTTGTGACCTAACATAAATATTCAAGAGACGGCAAACATTAGTGAACCCACTACATTTGATTTTGTTGGATACTTCAAAGGATGTTACTCTTCACCACTTATCTCTATAACAATTCCAAACTGACTCTCCAACTCGATTCATATAAAAATATCCATTCATTTTCCTTTTGAATAGCCAATCTCTGTGAGCAAAGCTGAGGCAAAAAGACCCCCGATAATGAAGAAACAGTCTGTTGCATTTAGAAGGAAAGGCCCCCAGATATGAAGGAAACTCACACCAAGGCTAAAAGTCGCACCACCATCTTCTCACAATTCAAAAACACTGAGAAATAAATATGCTAAAGCTGCACTTAAGCTGGTGTCCAAGGAAAACATCAAAAGCACGATATGATATCTGAATCTCATGTTTTGCAATAATTCATAGTTACACATGACAATATTAACTCATTCTATTTCCACAACCAATGGAAATAATTTCTCTCGACTATGAAGCCAATAACATTAAATTTTAATGCTCCACCCAAATTATTTATTTCCACAACTTCATAAGTGATGATATAAAGATTTATTTGTCCAATACTAAAAAAAACCTTTGAGGCTTTCAAATTATTGGCCATGACTTAGTATTAAAGATATCATCACCAAACTCTTCAAAAGTAATGGATGCTATACATATAATATTTTATTTTCACCAAAATTCATTCAACCCTTCAATTTACGGTCGTGAATATAAACATCATTCCCAATTTAATCAAATATTCAGGACGCATCCAAACATTAATCTCTATAATAATAATGAACACCTCCTTACAACCAAAAAAAGAATTATTGATAAATACATAAATACCTCTCAAATGCCCCTAAATTCGTATTTCAATAAAGACTTTACAATTTTCTGCTAAACTTCCATTAATCACCAATTGAGAAGCCTGCCTAAATCCTCCAAGACCATCTAGGGTAGATAAGTCTCACTACCGGAAATGGTGATTGCAAGTTTCCATCCTGAGTTTGTACCTCTGAGAAATCTTCTCTGATATATAATAAAATAATTAATCTTCCATAATATCAACCTCCATCTCAAAGTCTCATTAAATAATGTTATTTGGCAGCTTCCTTGGCAATTCCCGCATGGTTAGATTACCTGAATGACTTTAATTAATCTTCCCAAAAGTACTTTATTAATTATTAATATTACCCTTGATTTAACTTTTAGGTGATGATAATAATTAATTATTATTTAATCCCCTTTTGGAAATATTTAACTTTGAATATTAAATATTATTTTATTTTTTAATCTTATCGAAAATGGGACATTACAGAAATGAATTGTCCGGAATTTATGACTATGCTTATAATTTCAATTGCAAATCTATTTGATTCAATCAAATCTTGTTTAAATTCAATATTAAGCAAGATATTTGTGATAAACTCTATCAATCACCATGTCCTAATTGTAACCATTCATAAATCAGTGCAAACTGTTTGCCAAAATACCTTCGTAACTGAGTTAGTGAAGTGCAAAAATTTTGGTTGAAGAACATGGCCAGCATCTTAAAGGAGTTGCTAGGATGAAATAACCCCCTAGGATATGTTAGCAAGTGATCAATTTGGGTAATGTGATTCACTTTTTGGTTGTCATTTATGGCAACACATCTAGGTTTAAGATTGATTGTTTTGAAGTTAAGTTTTGGTATGTCCAAAATCGACTAAGTACAGAAACAGAGATACAGTATTGTTTTGGATGTCGAAGACAGAGATCGACGAATTAAGGCATGCGAGCTTAGTGGAAGACAGTATGGAGTATTTCTGGCATACACCTAAGATCGATTTGGTTTTGGATAACTGTACGGAGAGTTATGGGGATTTGAAGACTGACAGACAGCAGAGAACAGCGATACAGAGCAGTTGGACAGCAGCGAAGAATAAAGGAGCAAGACTTGGACCCCAGGAAATCGAAGACATATTTTTGTTGTTGATAGTCTACACTTTGACTATGCTAGAGCGTTGACTATACATTTAATGTTTACTATATTAATTGTATTATGTAATGAAGGCCAACTTGACAATGTTTGTAATATTCTTATTGGGAGCAGACTTTGTAAAGTTAAAAAGATATATATGTAAGATCTTTTTGGTAAAGATTGGGTGTTGTGAGCAAGTGAAGGATATGTAGAGTAGACATGCAAATGGCAGAGCAGAGAATGACAGAGCTATAAAGGAACTATCAAAGCATTTGTGATGCTTGTTTTTGTTCATCACTAAGAACCTTTTGTAACAGAATTACATTGTAAGAGTTGTAAGCTCATTGGCCCCTAATAGGGTGTTGTGAACCTTTAACAGGGTTGTTATTCCTCTAACAGGGAAATGTACTATGTAATTTTCAGCTCCTAACAGGGCTAGGTCTCCTTACAGGGACATTATACTTTATTACATGCTTGTGGGTATCATCCCCACCAGGGTTTTCCCTTGGCTAGGGTTTCCTCGTAAACAAATCATGGTGTTATGAGTTCTGTGTTATTTGTTTATGTTCTTTCCTATACTACAATTGTATGGTTAATGTTCAAGTGGTTGAAGAATTTAATTAACTTTTATAATACTGATTCACCCCCCCTCTCAGTATTATCCAATCCTAACAATTGGTATCAGAGCTTTTGGCCCTTGGAGAGAAAGCCTAACAACTTGAGGGAGATCAGAATGGATTTGAACAGTTTACATGAGAACTTTGAAGTTGCACTTGAAGACCTTGATAATGCTAAAGAAGAAAATGGTGAATTGAAGTTCAACATCCGAAGAGCTGAGAAATTGAGAACTTGAAAGTCACACTTGATGAGTTTGATGGCCATTTTGAAAATTTGCTGAAGACTGCAGAGGAGAAAGCAGAGAAAACATATGAAGAGAAGAAGCTGATAAAAGTATACAAGTACATCTCATGGGACTTAGGAGTTGTGAAAACTTGTCTGATAAATGCAAAGAACTGCATTACACATGGGAGAAAGTTATTTGGTTACAGCATGAATCCTATCAGACACATTTAGAATGTTGAAGATATTATTGCCAAGGAAAGGGCGACTTTGAACAGGTTAATGGATGGTTGTGAAACATCTTCACAGACCACTACAGAGTTAGACACAGAAGTGACAAAGATATTGGCTAAGATCAATGTATTGGAGAATGAGAAGGAAAGAGTACTGAACAGATTCAATTTACTGAGGAACTTCATTACTCCGAAGCTATCAATACTTGAGGCACATCTGACAGATTTAGAAAAGACTACAGATTCATTGGCTAAAGGCTTACCCACAGACTTGAAGAATGTTGAAACTACATCTTTTACATTGAATGGATTGATTCATATAAGTCAGATTTTGTTTAAGACATGGAGCTCTGAAGTGAAAATTTTGGAAGATTCCTTCCAAGACATTCTAAAACTTGTGATCAAGAAGCGATACTTATTTGTATGCACCTTTGTCATTGTTGTTAAAGGGAGAGAAGAGAAGAGAGAACAAAAAAAAATGAATGAAGAAGAGAAGAGAGAACAAAAAAATATATCTATAAAGAAAAGAAAATGAAAAAGATGAGGAGAAGAAGTGGAGACATTTTTGTCTTGTTGGAACACTTAGTACTTTTTTTTTGTTAAGTGTTGCCATCAATGCCAAAGGGAGAGACTGTTGGCAAGTGATCAATTTGGGTAATGTGATTCACTTTTTGGTTGTCACTTATGGCAAAACATCTAGGTTTAAGATCGATTGTTTTGAAGTTAAGTTTTGGTATGTCCAAAATTGACTAAGTACAGAAACAAAGATATAGTATTGTTTTGGATGTTGAAGAACAGAGATCGACGAATTAAGGCATGCGAGCTTAGTGGAAGACAGTATGGAGTATTTCTGGCATACACCTAAGATCGATTTGGTTTTGGATAATTGTACGGAGAGTTATGAGGATTTGAAGACTGACAGACAACAGAGAACAGCGATACAGAGCAGCTGGACAGCAGCGAAGAATAAAGGAGGAAGACTTGGACCCCAGGAAATCGAAGACATATTTTTGTTGTTGATAGTCTACACTTTGACTATGCAAGAGCGCCGACTATACATTTAATGTTTACTGTATTAATTGTATTATGTAATGAAGGCCGACTTGACAATGTTTGTAATATTCTTATTGGGAGCCGACTTTGTAAAGTTAAAAAGATATATATGTAAGATCTTTTTGGTAAAGATTGGGTGTTGTGAGCAAGTGAAGGATATGCAAAGCAGACATGCGAATGGCAGAGTAGAAAATGACAAAGCTATAAAGGAACTATCAAAGCATTTGTGATGCTTGTTTTTGTTCATCACTGAGAACCTTTTGTAACAGAATTACATTGTAAGATCTGTAAGCTCATTGGCCCCTAACAGGGTGTTGTGAACCTTTAACAGGGTTGTTATTCCTCTAACAGGGAAATGTACTATGTAATATTCAGCTCCTAACAGGGCTAGGTCTCCTTACAGGGACATTAT
>MU227479.1:2879029-2889812 GCA_018584345.1 Thuja plicata
TTTAACAGGGTTGTTATTCCTCTAACAGGGAAATGTACTATGTAATATTCAGCTCCTAACAGGGCTAGGTCTCCTTACAGGGACATTATACTTTAGTACATGCTTGTGGGTATCATCCCCATCGGGGTTTTCCCTTGGCCAGGGTTTCCTCGTAAACAAATCATTGTGTTATGAGTTCTATGTTATTTGTTTATGTTCTTTCCTTTACTACAATTGTATGGTTAATGTTCAAATGGTTGAAGAATTTAATTAACTTTTATAATACCGATTCACCCCCCCTCTCAGTATTATCCAATCCTAACAGGATAAACATTCCACAAAAATTTAAACAAACATTTTTGCATGCAAATGATTTCTTTAAACCAACAGATTACACTGAGGAATCAAGCAATATCTGATTAAAATAGAGATCTGAATTAAATGTGAAGGTAAATCATTACAATCTCATTTTTCAAATAGATATGAAATACCTCTATCACATATCACAAATCTACCCAACTGTGAACTCTGTCGCGAATCCACCAAGAAATGAATTGGGTTTCCGTCCAATCCACCAAGAAATCATGAAGGTTTCTGTTGTCCTCAATTTTGCATTCACAAAATTGAACAACCCTACCGAAATCCTAATCGGTTGGTAGGAATTTTCTCTAAGTTAGTCGGTGTTCTGGAGGAGATTTGCTTGACGGAATCAGTCATCCCTTGATTCTCGTTTTGTTTTTTCTCTTACAAACATCCAGTTGTTTCTTTCTTTTTCCTGTTTTCGGTTTCTTTCTTGTCATAGTTTTGTAGCTTTAGTTTCCCTACTCATTTTGAGCTCTCTTAGGTGTCGTTCGGGTTAGTCAAGCTCATTTTGCAAGCATTTCAGTTTCCTGCCAGTGGAGTTTTTCGAGCAAACTGCATGTTCTTGAGAAATTATTAAAAGGTGGGCTTTTCCTTGTCAATCGCACAGACTAAGAGTTCATCTAATGTGCTAAATGGATTTAAAACTCCATTTTAAAATTTCACATCATTTCATGAAATTTTGATTAGTATTTTTAATAGCAGTGGGTTTTTCAATCATATCTGCATATCAAGCTGTTAAAATCTAATTTGCATATTAAGATTATGCTTTCTCTTCATTAAAGTGAACTTTTTATTGATGTCTGCATATTTAAAATTAAATATGTATATGATATTAAAGGTTTTACTTTCTAATTGATAAGTTAAAAGAGTGAGCTTTTTAAACAAAATCCGTTTTTACCTCTTAGTCAAAAGTGGTGTCAATTTTAAAGCATATAACATATACATTATATGCATTTTTGACTAAGAAATCATATGGCGTCGATTTGTACTGAATATGCATATGTTTGTTTTAAAGGAAAACATATGTTTCTCTTTCATCAAGGCCTGTGGTTTCATAAGGCAGTGATGGCATCGAATTTGGTTGGGCAAGTATGATATACATGTGCTCTCTCTCTCCTCTAAAACCTCGTTGTTTCCTCTTTAAAACGAAGGTGTCATTTTCTAAGTCGAAAACATGTTAGAATACATGTTGAAACTCTATGTAAAACCTGCCACGGTTTAATATGTTATGGCATCGATTTTTGGTTTCAAAACATACCTTTCAAACTTGAAAGCATATGTTTTCCTCTTCCAAAAGCGCGTTAGTAATATATGGCGTCGCTTTCAAAGGAATAACGACTTGTTTTAAGCATTCGAACATATTGAAAGTCTTTGTAAAGCCCGTGACTTATCTTTTAAAGTTTTAAGTGAGGGCGTCGAATTTTATTCTCATTACTTATCATTTTTGAAAGTAAAGTATAGGCCGAAGCTTTTCCCAAAAACCGCGGCTTGTATGCAAGTATATGGCGTCGTTTTTTAACCTCAAAGCATTTCGTTTCAAACATAAAATATGTCTTCTTCCTCCAAAAATGCATGGGTGATCAAGGTTTTGTTTTCCAGTCCACTTGCATACCATTTTGAATGCATATTGCTCCATCAAATACAGCGTTTTCTTGCCCTTTAGTCATGACAGGTTTTTGAAGGAGATTTGCATCAAAAAAATGTTAATGTTTCTCATCACAAGAGTTGTGTTTTGGTAAAAGAGCTGCGCCTAGGGCATCACAAGGAGACCATGGTTTTTATGCAACCAATCCCAAGAATCTTGCCATAGTTTTCTGCATCTTTTTCTCCTTTTTGGGCAATTTTGGTAAGTTGTTATTGAGTTGTTATTTGAAAACGTTTTGCTTACCTTTAAATTTTGAAATGCATTTGAATCATCGAATGTATTGAATGAACAAGAGATTGAAATCAGTACGGCATGTATGGTTGCATGTTGTTTTTATGCAAGTTTTCCATGAAAAATAGACATTTGGCATCTCTTTTGTGACTCATGAACTTGCATGGAGAATTTGTCAAACTTATTGGTCTATTTATTCCTTCTCTTCTCCTCTCAAGATAAATTTCGAAAGTCATCATTTCCAAATTTTTGTGATTGTCTTTCTTGAAAGAAAAAGTTCTTCCCCTTTGCCTTTTGAAGAAAAGGTATATTTTTTATTTTTATTTTTTTTGTTTTCTTAATGTTTTTTATTTTGTTTGTATGCTTGTATATGTCTCATAGGAATCATGAGTAAGGAAGTGGTTGAAAAACCATCTCCCTTGATCAAATCATACCTACCATCCTCCCTCAACCAAGAACCACTCATCTATTGAACCAAAAAATCCATCCAACTCACCTGTACATCAGAATCTGAACTCATATGTCGGCTGATCAATAAGTGGGAAGCAGTGCAAATGCTAGAAACTAATCCACTACTCCAATCATGTGACCATCCGTCATCACTAGGAAGTGTACCAGGGTCCCAAATCATGCAATCAATTCCATTCTCATCACTGGAATCAGAAAGAAGTCTCCCATCCAACTCGAAGAGTGGATTATCAATTATCCAATCAACATCCACCTCAAACAAAGAATTATCAACAACTTGAATATTATCCTTTACTCCCAACTCATACTGAAGTTCGAGCTGGTCCAAACATCTCTTACTTGATCTTTTGGGACAGCTATCCAAGTCATAAGCCTGTTGTATGTTGTCTAGTTCCTTAATCACTTCACTGAAAAAATCAATCATTCCTCTGTTCCCTTGCTCCCTCAACTGATTAATGACCAAAATCTGAATTTTTGCTTCTTGAAGAGCAATCTACATACTCTCCAATGTCTCCCGTGTATCGTTAAGCTCCCTGATGAGCTTATTAACCTCATCCTCTTTTTCCTTCAATTTATTAGCATATACTTCAGCAAACTTTAAAGTATGATCCCTATCTGAAAGTAAATACAAATATTCAGATTTCATTAATTTCAGAGCCACTTTGACCATCTGCAAGTTGGTAACATAAGAATCACCTTCTATACCCCTTTGACTCTTTTCCAACTAAGCCTTCCTGTAAAGATCTTCGACAATCCTGTGAGTGTCATCATAACATACTAAGGCTGTAACAACATATCATCAGTAACTTTCAGCTGATTTTTCTGTAAAGAGTCTGCCTGGTTCTATCGCTGAATCGTTACAATTTAAATGTTTGACAATTTTTAAAACACTTTGCAGGCAACCAAAACTGATTTTTCTTAAGTGAGTATGCAATTGAGAAATTGTAATTGAAAATTTTTGCAATACCATTACATGAATTTCAAATCAAAAAGCTTGTAACAACAAATTACAATACTTCGAAATTGAGAAAACAATTCAGCATTTCATACCTAGCTTATCCTTTTCACATTTACTTGCAAAGTTTACAATACCAAATGAATGTAAATTCTGAAACACTAATTCCTTTTCAAAATATCAATTGGAACCTGGATGCCTGGATATGAAAGAAACGCTTGCATAGACCCAATATAAATCGCAGCTCTCTAATGATGGTGAACTGCTTGATATCAATGTGGTTATCATTCAACGTAGGCATCCACAAGTCAAAACGTGCCTCTAATATTCCAACTGCTGCTTCAATAAACAAAATGCAGCCCCCAATCAGTGGCTGCTGCCTGTAGGCCAATGACAGCTCTCTATTCTCCAAACGCCAACCCTCCTATAGGCTGCGAACAACAACACAAAACCAATTTTGCCCACAGCCAACACTTTTGATGGTAAACGCTGAAAACCTCTTAGCAAATTGAACACGGTTTAAGCACTAATGGGGCTCTAAGATAAGCCGCCCTCTAGACAAATTTAGTGTATGTCACAACACTTCAAATGCCAACTTCTAGAAGAAAGTCTCATTCCTCCTATCTTCAAACCCTTGAATCCATCCCTTTGAACCACTTCACCAAATAGAAAAAAACAATAAAGCCAAGAGATATCGAATTCCCCAAAAGAATGGCAATTTATTCTTCTTTCAATCCATCAAATGAAAACTTCACACTTACACTTCACATAAGTAAACAATTATTTTAGGATGCAAAGTGTAAACTTTGAATAATAATATTCAATTATTATTCCTCCTCACATTGGCGCCAAAGTGACTTTATTAAATAAACATTTAATAACTTGACAATTAATAATAAGCTCATTTAATTATTAATTAACACTTGATTAATAATCATCAAGTAACAAATAGCTCATTAATTCCTCCAGGCGAACGACTTGCAATGCAGTTACTCACTGCCTGAGGTTGACACCATAATGCCCTGCCACAAATAGACACTGCCAAAAATAGACTTATAGTAAGTCCCTCAAACTAGAAGCTCTTCAAAT
This sequence comes from Thuja plicata, assembly GCA_018584345.1. Lineage (NCBI taxonomy): Eukaryota > Viridiplantae > Streptophyta > Pinopsida > Cupressales > Cupressaceae > Thuja > Thuja plicata. The sequence continues at coordinate 2,883,760 of MU227479.1, forward strand.
GTTTCCACACTCCACTAATACCATTGCTCTGGCGCCCTGCTAAGAGTAGAAACCATGACGATCCCAAAATAGACACTTACTATAAATAGTAAGTCTGTCAGTATGACTCAACGAAGAGCAATCTCGGCATCACAGACCTCCAAAGTGGAAATTGACCATTGACTTTGCCAACGACCCCCTCTAACAACCTAATTAGCCTACGAGGGTCACAAATATAGGCTAATCCATCAAACACCAATGAGCCTAAAAACAGAGACATTACAGTCCTCCCTTCTTGAAATTGCTTGTCCCCAAGCAATCCCAGAAAACAAAACACATAACTCCACCCGGATCCCAAGGATAGAATGGTGTAATGTCCCTACGATCACCTACAAACTCCTGTGATTAAATAACCATCCACTGAGCGAACCAAAACACACTGTCACAATGCCAACCATAGTGACCCACGCAATCTGCAGTACCAAACCTGTCACTACCTAGATCCCAATAGAGATGAAACTCACAACCATCCATAGCAAGGAAAATGGATATCCAATACCATATGCTAGATCAACTCTCCCTACACATCCTACCAATCTGCTCTTTGTATGAAGCCCATCTATGCAACAGGGACAAGTACTCCCATAACCCAGACATCCATCCTCCGCAAAATCATCATAGATATAATGACCCTGCAAGTCACCTCCAGCTAACTTGTAGTAACCAACCCCATCAACTGCAGATGGAGTAAACCAATCCCAAAAAAATGATATAACTCTAGAGCCAACCCACACTGACATGCAACCAAGTCCTCAACCGGTGGGTCAAAAGAGAAATGATGACCGCTCCTCACTGTGTAATCATGGTGAAAAGCTCCAATCCCTGTAAGAGGCTCATCAAAATCAAATCGAGAATCAAGAGAAGGCTCCAATCTATGACTCTGAACAACTTCTTGGGCAGGATCCTGAGTAACCCGCTCAGCAAACCCAACCACAAAATCTTTGTGAGGAAGCATTGTACTCAAAGTATCTACATTTCTTCCCACTAGAAGCTGAATACCGCGAGAACCCCGGACGAGTGTACCCTTAGAAGCCCGTAAAGGTCCCTCTTGCAAAACTGGACTCTCAAGCAAGTACTCCACGAACGACTCTGTGCATTAGAAATTATAAGAAGCAGCATCAACCTACTCACCTGCAATCCACAACTGATCCCTCGAAAACTGTCACGCTACCAACTGCCTATTGCTATCAGCTGTAAGAGATGAAGGAATAGATTTGCTACCGGCAGAAGGAAACAAATCATCACAAGAGCTCGCCTCCCGACCATATGATACCCTGTCCATGTGTTGTGAATCAGAGGGAGTAGTGTCAGGAATTGGCACACAACTCTCTGACTAATCCACCACTGCTACCTCAGGCCTCTCAACAACCTGTTCTGTATCATCTGTCAAAAAGCTAACTAGAGGACCCGGTACCACAAGACTCTCTCTGCAAACCTCCACTGAAGCACTCACCTCCTCTGTGTCTACTGCACCTGTACCAAGGATGGATGTAACTGTGTCCCCAACACATCTATCACTGCTAACTATCGAAGTTGACTCGCCACCAACCACCACTATATGTAACTGAACTGGATCTATGGATGGCATAGACTGAATCCTTTCCAACTCCATAGTCACCTCCCTCAACTACAACTATGACTCCTGAAGAGCCAACTGGGTGCTCTCCAACACCCCAGCAGTCGTTTGAAGCTCATCAATGAGCTCAACTACCTCCTCTTTCCCTAACAATGCCTCATAATAGTACTCCCCCACACAAGCAAGTGCTCTCTTTCAGCTACCAACTATACATAGCTATGCCTCAAGATCCTAGTAGCCTCTTGAAATGAATGAATCTCCGCTAGGGAAAGGTAGCTACCACCGTGCTCATCTATCATAGGAGCACCCCAGCCGTAAACAGCTAACATATGTCGGATAGCGTTGTAATGCTCAAGAGATGAAGAAATATCTCTATCGCTCACCCTCAGCTGCCCGGACACGAAATGTCTCTGCATGCCCTAGCTCTCCTGTGCACTCTCAGTCTCATTGATCGCACTGTGGTAGGAAACTGTGTCCACCAAACTCACCTCATGATCACTCTCCTCATGTGCGCTAACACCCTCGCACATGTCCACCAACGAGGTATTGCTACTGGGTACCTCTACCAACACCTCAACTGAAGAAGTGGAAGCCCTGGCTGTAACAAACTCATGCCACTCATCTGCTTCCTCATCCTCATCCGTGAATCCTTGTAAAAGAGGATCCAAGGACCCATCACCATCAGATGACAACGCTAAGTCAACACCCAATGTCTAATATAAAAAACCAGACTCATTGCAGCACACATCATCCTCACACCCAACATCAGAAGTATCCACAACGTTAATATCAACATCGTCTATCTGAGACCACTTTGCTAACTCTGGCTGCATACATGACTCAATGTCATAAAGTGAATCATCAACATTGTGGCATGAATCTATATCACCTGACTCCTCTGTAACACTCCCATCAGGAGTGTCAACACTGGGTAACTCCATGCTCACATATTCCATACAGGAGAAAACTGTTGTCTCATGTATTGACCCAACATTGCGGCTATTATCATAAAGATCAGAGCTCATATACTCCTCGTAGTCCTCAAAGTTAACACCATCATCTAAGGTGTCAGAATCCATAGTGGTATCAACAACAGCCTCCACACTCACACTATCCACAGCATCATCGACAGGCTCACATAAAGGACTGTTATCCTGAAAATCAAATCATATATCACTGGTACTACTACCAACTGATGTAAGACTGCCCTCAATGGTAGTGAACATGTCATCAACCTATTTTGTGTCACTAACTCTGGTAGGCTCAGGATGCTGAAACTCAGTACCACTATCTGCCAACAAGACAGGCACATCCACATGTCCCTGCAAAGAATCTCCACCCTCAGGTGTGCAAATAGGACTAGTGGTTGATCCACTAAGTACAGGAACATCTCCACCAAAATCAGCAGTTGCTGAAAACTCATCATGGAGATTCCTAGATGTCTCACCTATAAAAGTCTCACGTCTCTTCTCATATCTTCCCTGTGAAGAGGACCATTGAACAAAGAAACCAAGTAATTTGTTTCTTTATCAACAGTTGTCAAATCTGAAAGTTTTGCATTAAGTCTTTCCTGAGTTTGCCTCAGTTTCTCCATGTTTTTCATCATGGCATTTGTCTGTTGCCTGAGATTAGACATACTGTCTAACTGGTTTCCATGTTTTCTTGATTTCTTGTATCTGTCCATGACTGAAATAATAACAAGAGTGCTGATCACTCAAGTCAAACAATTAAGCTCAATAAATTCCACCCAAACAGGATGGCAGGAAACCGCTCTGGTAAAGAGCCTGCATGGCTCTATCGCTAAATCGTTACAATCTAAATGTTTAACAATGTTTAAAACACTTTGCAGGCAACCAAAACTGATTTTTCTTAAGTGAGTATGCAATTGAGAATTTGTAATTGAAAAGTTTTGCAATACCATTACATGAACTTCAAATCACAAATCTTGTAACAACAAATTACAATACTTCGAAATTGAGAAAACAATTCAGCATTTCATACCTAGCTTATTCTTTTCACATTTACTTGCAAAGTTTACAATACCAAATGAATGTAAATTCTGAAACACTAATTCCTTTCCAAAATATCAATTGGAACCTGAATACCTAGATATGAAAGAAACGCATGCATACACCCAATATAAATCGCAGCTCTCTAATGATGGGGAATTGCTTGATATCAATGTGGTTATCATGTAACGTAGGCACCCACAAGTCAAAACGTGCCTCTAATATTCCAACCGCTGCTTCAATTAACAAAATGCAGCCCCCAAACAATGGCCACTGCCTGTAGGCCAATGACAGCTCTCTATTCTCCAAATGCCAACCCTCCTATAGGCTGCGAACAGGAACACCAAACCGATTTTGCCCACAGCCAACACTTTTGATGGTAAACGCTGAAACCCTCTCAGCAAATTGAACACGGTTTAAGCACAAATGGGGCTCTGAGATAAGCTGCCCTCTAGAAAAATTCAGTGTATCTCACAACACTTCAAATGCCAACTTCTGGAAGAAAGTCTCATTCCTCCAATCTTCAAACCCTTGAATCCATCCCTTCGAACCACCTCACCAAATAGAAAAAAACAATAAAGCCAAGAGATATAAAATTCCCCAAAAGAATGGCTATTTATTCTTCTTTCAATCCATTGAATGAAAACTTTAGACTTACACTTCACATAACTAAACAATTATTTTAGGATGCAAAGTGTAAACTTTGAATAATAATATTCAATTATTATCCCTCCTCACATTGGCGCCAAAATGACTTTATTAAATAAACATTTAATAACTTGGCAATTAATAATAAGCTCATTTAATTATTAAATAAGGAACACTTAATTAATAATCATCGATTAACAAATAGCTCATTAATTTCTCCAGATAAATGACTCGCAATCCAGTTACTCACTACCTGAGCCTGACATCATAATGCCCTGCCACAAATAGACACTGCCAAAAATAGACTTACTATAATAGTAAGTCCCTCAAACTGGAAGCTCTGCAAATGTTTCCACACTCCACTGATACCATTGCTCTGGCGCCCTGCTAAAAGTAGAAACCATGACGATCCCAAAATAAACACTTACTATAAATAGTAAGTTTGTCAATCTGACTCAAACAAAGAGCAATCTCGGCATCACAAACCTCCAGAGTGGAAACTGATCACTGACTCTGCCAACGGCCCCCTCTAACAACTTGATTAGCTTACGAGGGTCACAAATATAGGCTAATCTCTAAAACTCCAAGGCGCCTAAAAACAGGGACATTACATTTTCAAAGTATGTTTCTCATCATTGTCATTTTGAAATGCATTTTCTAATTGGTCATCCAAAACACCATCATCCATCAGTGAGTTGTTTCTATTAAGAACACATGATTCATCACACCTCTCAAGGATGTCATCAATGTCATCATAGGCCTCAAACTCCTTGTTTGATTGATTTGCATACATGTAATGAGCCCAACCTGGCTCTTTGATAATGCAATTTGATTTTGCACGAAGATAACAATTTCTAACAATAATTCCTTTATTTAAATATACATTTTCAGTTTGACAATTCTCAGCCAGCATACACAATTATTTCAGAATGCTTATTTGGTGCAAATTCTGGAAATTACATTCAATCTCTTAGTTTTTGTGAAAACTTTTCAATATATAAATCGTCACCACAAGCAATAGTCTTTTGTATGTTTTTAGAAATTCTGGAAAAACGTAATTCAATTGCTACAACCAAATTGAATGTTGTATGTTAATAAACTAGACATACCATTAAAGTGTCTATATGGATGTGCGATGTCCAGCCTTAATCCCACGCCTGCCGCCTTGTTGTCTGAATTCCATACGCTGAAATGATAATAGACCAGCAGTTCCACGATTCTCTTCAATGATTGAAACGACTAGCAGCCATCGATTCCTAACTGCATATGGTCAGCATTAAAGACGCCACATTACCATAGCAAGCATCCGTCTTCTCCTTTTGCATACAATCAGCAAATTAAACCCCAAGCATTCCGAACGAATTCACCAGACAAGAAACTCTTAAATCAAGTTTCTAGAATAAATCCACCCTTCCAGAATATGAATCGGCCTCTTCAGCAGGCCTCACTTCAATAGTAAATAACAATCTCAGGATTGATTTGCACTCTCAGTGTGCATAAACCAATACTTCAAAAATCCTCTCTCAGATACAGATGAAACACAGTGGAGAGATCTTGCAATTGTTAACCTCAGCACAATTGCACAGAGTAGAAACTCAGAAAGCCTAGCTCAGAGCTCAAGAAGAAAATTTATACAATATTCAATTCATAATGAATGAATGCCTTTCCTATTGCTTTTATAATTAAAAAGTGTCTTCTCTCACACACTTTTCACTTGAAGCACTTTTATACTTAGGCACATATTGAGTAATATAATTTATTAACTCATTTGGCTCCAAAAA
>MU227479.1:2892509-2905570 GCA_018584345.1 Thuja plicata
AGATCCATGAGTAGGTGTCGTACATATTGGTACATCTCCATCTCGAACACCTGTCAGGGAAAACTCAAGCCTCCTACCCTGCGATCTCGATGCCGGCCTACTGAAGGAAAAAACCATATATCTTGCTGCCCTATCTACTGTCTCTGGATCCGACAGTCTTGCCGCCATCCTCTGCAGATGAAGCCTAAGTCTCTCCATACTCTCCATTAATGTATATATTTTATTACATTTTCCCGCACTGCTGTGCCGGCTCTCGGAGCTAAGCCGCCTGTATCTATCCATAGCTCAAAATATGTGAGAGTGCTAATCACTCTAAATATAATAGCAGATCTGCATAAATAATAAATTTCCTACACCACAGGGTGGTAGGAAACCGCTCTGATACCACTGTACTGAGCCCAACCTGGCTCTTTGATAATGCAATTTGATTTTGCACGAAGATGACAATTTCTAACAATAATTCCTTTATTTAAATATACATTTTCAGTTTGACAATTCTCAGCCAGCATACACAATTATTTCAAAATGCTTATTTGGCGCAAATTCTGGAAATTACATTCAATCTCTTTGTTTTTGTGAAAACTTTTCAATATATAAACGTCACCACAAGCAATAGTCTTTTGTATGTTTTCAGAAATTCTGGAAAAACATAATTCAATTGCTACAACCAAATTGAATGTTGTATGGTAATAAACTAGACATATCATTAAAGCATTTGAGAATGCAATGTGTCTATATGGTTGTGCCACGTCCAACCTTAATCCCACACCTGTCGCCTTGTTGTCTGAATTTTATACGCTGAAATGAGAATAGACCAGCAGCTCCACGATTCCCTTCAATGATTGAAACGACTAGCAGCCATCGATTCCTAATTGCATACGGTCAGCATTAAAGACACCACATTACCATAGCAAGCAGCCATCTTCTCCTTTTGCATACGATCAGCAAATTAAACACCACATTATCATAGCATTCATGGTGTTCAGTCCCAAGCATTCCGAACAAATTCACCAGACAAGAAACTCTTAAATCAAGTTTCTAGAATAAATCCACCCTTCCAGAATATGAATCGGCCTCTTCAGCAGGCCTCAGATCAATAGTAAATAACAATCTCAGAGTTGATTTGCACTCTCAGTGTGCAGAAACCAATACTTCAAAAATCCTCTCTCAGATACAAATGAAACGCAGTGGAGAGATCTTGCAATTGTTTACCTCAGCACAATTACACAAAGTAGAAACTCAGAAACCCTAGCCCAGAGCTCAAGAAGAAAATTTATAAAATATTCAATTCATAATGAATGAATGCCTTGTCTATTGCTTTTATAATTAAAAAGTGTCTTCTCTCACACACTTTTCACTTGAGGCACTTTTATACTTAGGCACATATTGAGTAATATAGTTTATTAACTCATTTGGCTCCAAAAATGACCTTTTCATCAATATCATGAAATTATGACACACAAGGTCCCTGTTTCTTGTACCCAAGATTTAAAACTTTTCATCCCGGTTCCGACGAGCTATAACACCAAAGTGCCCAACATATAATACCAACAATAATGGCAACCTTAGCAAATTTAATTAAATAATAATAATAATTCACCCGTCTTGTGAAAACAACTGAAGAAGCATCAGAATCGAAATTTGTCTGCACTGGAGTGATTTTGATGATAAAAGATGATGAACGAACCTGACGGGGTGACTTACTAAAAATAGACACTCTCTCCAAGATTCTTGGAGCCCAAACTGGAAGCCAGAAATGAAAACTGAGAGCATCATTCACTCCTCTAACTCATCTGAGCTCATTAGAACTATCCATTGACTTACTATAAATAGTAAGTTCACACCAACGACCCTCTAAACACCTCGCCAGACCACGAGGATCGCAATAATGACCTGGCACCATCCATTCAATGACCCTGCTAAAAATGGGGACATTACAATACAAAATCAGAGTTTGTTTCTATGTCATCATTTCCAAGCAATTTCTCACCATATGAAGTTTCATGCACCTTATTCGAAACATCTTGAGACTTCTGTTGGCTAAATTTTTTGTAAGTCACTATGACCACAACTTACAAAACTGTAACTTTAGGCAACATCAAGTGAGATTACTCTCTCCTCTCAGCAATAGGGGAGGCTTCCTTCTTACCGTAGGTGGCTCCAACAGGACATAACTGGAAATTAAAAATAGGGCGGTTCTCTTAATTTATTCCTTTTCTTTTTTAGGAATGATTTTACAAACTTCTGAACAACACTAAAATTTGAACAAAAAGTACCTATTGCTACAACAATATCCATGGCTTATGAGTTGATGTAAGAACAACACATAAAACATCAATCTACTTTATATGGGTGGAACAGTTGCAAAAACCCCAAGTCTTCTGCACTTATCCCCAATGAAGATTTGATAATTTAAATGAACGGTAAGGCACAAGTCTCTTACCGAATGCTCACTAAATTATATGAAAGTACTTAACACTGAAGCACAAAGTCTTTCAGCTTTAAGTATTTGAAGCCACTATCAACTATATCAATTTGCCCTTATGCAGCACAAAGTCTCCAAAAACTCAAATTTAACTATAACTTTGAACACAATATGTAGTTCAAAGTTTGCAAGACTGAATTCAAATCCCTCTTGAACAAAGCATAAAACTAACAATCAATATTCAGAAAATATTGTCACATAACACCTTGAATCAACACAAAGTTTGAAAGCAAGTTGCCTCTTTTATTAAAGCAATTTAATCTACATCCAAGCACAAAGTCTTAGAGTGCATATACAAATTGGCAGAGTTTTCTTGCATTGCCAAAAGATAAAAATTACAATGAGGCACCCTCCTATATATAGGTGAGGGGATGAGAAAGAAAGGTGGGAGAAACCCAACAAACTTTGATTAATTCCCTAACTAGCTGTGACTTATTCAAACTGCAGGTCCTAACTAACTTGACCTGCAGTTGGATTACATGCAATCACTTTACAAGTGAAAATCTCCCTATAATTACAACTTGTTCCCAATTACATGTAATTTGTCAATAACGAAATTAAAAAATGCATGATGAAAATAAACTAAGTGTCCGACAAGACACGACTTCTACTACATCATCCTTTTCTGGTCTTCATGTTGCTACATGATGCTCCGTAATTGAAGTACTCAGATTTGGCAGAAGCATCTTGAACTGAAACAGGAACCTGCATTTTGGATTATTTTGCATCACAAAATCCTTTATTGGAAAAGCATCCTTTCAACGTTTCCTTCCATTTCTGTCTTGAAAACATTCTATGCCTGCAATCATTCCATCACTCATTCCTTTCTTTATATGACTCCATCATATTGTCGTTCTTGCCTCATGTCGTTCTTTAATTACCAGAAAAGCCATAACATGATCTTTCAAGGTAGAACTTTGCAGATCTGGAAGAGTATGTGTGTAGGATATGAAGGGAAGGCGTTTGAGCAACAAAGGATGGACAAAAATGAATGAAATCAGCTTTTTAAATGGGAGGAAAGATGAAAAACAGGGTTTTTCTGGAGCACTGCACATGGATGAAATGCAAGTATTTGGTATGGAAATGAGATGCAAGTGCGTATATATATAAGTGGAGGTACTTTTTACTCATAAGTGGGGTTTCTAAATCCAGTTACAAGTCATTTTGGAAAGGTTCTGCTACTTGGAAACGAGCTTTTAAAGTCCTCTTGCGGGTTGGAAAGAGACTTCAGTTGCGCTTTTAGAACACTTGCAGATTGGAAAGAGACTTCATTTGCGCTTTGAAAACACTTTCAAGTGGGATTTTAAAGTCCACTCACAGGTAGGGGAAAAACTTAGCTTTTTTGGCAAAATAAACTTGCAAACGGGGTTTTTAATTTTGTTTGCAATTGGGGAAAATATGCACTCTTGAAGTTCTTTCTTGAGGGGAAGATCTTTGCATTGCAACTTGCATCATTTGGGGAGGGGGGGGCAAGAACATGCATTGCTTGTGAGAACAATACTACACAAACCTCTTATGCAAAACCAAAATGTGAAGAAAAAGATGATTGAACTTTGAAGAAAAAGCCTCGAATCCCAGCTGGTTCGAATTTAGAGAATGACCTCAAAATCTTGATTAAATAAGCAACAAGACTTGACCAAATCTCCTCAACAATCAATGCAATTCTGAGTCTTTGATGATCTCTTGAGAAATGGCTGAGAATGTAAACCGAAATGCAAGAAGATAGGAACCCAAAGACTGCTTCAAATGTGCAATACGTTGTTTGGATATGCCACTGCAAGTCGATTTGCACTATGAGCAAAAAACGGCGTCTATAAAGGAAAGACGCAGTTTAGAATGATCAAAACAAGCTGCGATTTGCAAAAGAATGATTCGTCCTTACTCAAAGACAAACTTTAGAGGCAGCATTGCAAGTTTAGATGAGTTCCTTGCCTTCAAATCCGCATCCAATGCCCTAGACGGGCTTTCCTTTCATCATTGCAAGCTGGAAATGCTTCTAAAACAGTCATGACGGGCTTTGCAATAGATGTTTCAAGCTAAAAACAAACTCTTCCTCATAAAAATTGACTAAAATACCCTAGACAGGCTTTTATGCCCACGATACAAGCTGAGAAAGACTAGCAATGGGCTTTTAAAGGCGAAATGAAAGACGTTTTATTATATACGGGCTTTCCAAGCCACGTTGCATATCAGAAACATAACATGAAATGCCCAAGACGGACTTTTGCAACGCCAACGCAAGTATTGGGTATGTTTTTTAATATTCAACAGTCATAGACGGGCTTTTTGAGCCACGTTACAAGTTTAAAATGCTTCATTTTAAAAACATAACATGTCATCAAGCTTAAAAAGCTCGTTCACATGTTATGAAATTTAAATACAACTATTTAAAAATGCTGAATATAAGGATGATGGGATTTTTAAATGATGATGCAAGTATGTAATGCTCTTTTAAGCACTTGCGATGTCCATTAAAAACGTCGTCCTAGGAAAAATTTGCGCTTTTTTTAAAATCAATTTATAAAAACATTGATTTGTCATGGTTCTCTCCCGTTAGGGTTTCCATGTAAAACATTATTTTATTTTGTTTTTATGTGCATGAATGTTGGAGTTTAGTAAAAAATACTATTGTGGTTGAAAAAGTTTAAATTGGTAAAAATGGTTGTTATACTGATTCACCCCCTTCTCAATATAACCATGTGCTCTTCAATGTTATTAACACATAGGATTCCACATTATTCAAACAGTCATAACAGTAATTTATTGCAAAATGAGCAAGGAATTTAAAATAAATAGTTGGATGTGCTTCCTTATCTTCAATATTTAATATTTATTTAATTATATATTGCAAGTCAATGGAACAAGAATAGAATTGCAAATTGTGTGATAAAACTCGAAATTTTGGACAAGTATCCTACAAGGATATTACAGCATAAGCATAATGTTGTTGCCTTTGCTAAGTTAACCTCTTTGGAAGAAGAAAGGAAACATGTCTTGGTTCCAAAAGTAGTAATTGATTTCAAGGAAGAGGAAGGGCCGTCAAAGGATACTTGGCGAAATTGAAGAACTTATCCATAGAAGATGCTACTTGGGAGAGGGACCGAGTATTGCAGCATCCAAATTTGCAATTTCTTGAGGACAAGCAATTTTGCGGAGGGAGGAATGTAATGTCCCCTTCTGTGGCTTAGTAAGTTTGGTGACAAATAGCCTATTATCTATGTCCCTATAGACTAATTGGTGAGAGAAAGGGGACTCCAAAGATCTTGGAGAGCACAGGTTCAGTATTTTAGGATTACTATATATGGTAGTGATCCCAACTAGCAGTATGGATTTCATGACACACTCCTGGGGTGTTCTCCAAACTTCTTGAAGAGTGGGTCTATTTTTAGTAATTCTCCTAACTCTGACCATCTTTCTGCTGCTTCACTTTCATCATGGTGGGGTCATATTTGGATTTCAATGTTGTTGTAGTCCTTTCCACAACTCAAGTGAGATATGTATATATGCACTTCTGTTTTTCATGTTAATTGATAAAATATTTGCTAAGTGTTGTATTTTAATTAAGTTATTGTATATCCCCCTCAAAAGTGGACACCTAGGGAAAAAGAAGGGGGGTTGTGCATAAAAGTCATTTTATAATTCAAAAAGGTCTTTTGAGGGATAAATGAATTATTTTATAATTTCAACTTTGCTTATTTTCCCTCCCAAAGCTAGAAAAGGAGGTTGAGGGGGCTCATGTGGATATGACGTTGATTAATACTGTTATGTTGTCAGATTGAACCTAGGAGTTTTTCCATGATCTTTAGAGGATGAAAACCCTCTCTAGATTTCAAGTTTCTGATTGAAAATAACCCATAGTTAGATTTAGTGTGATTTTATTCAGGAATCACCCTTGGGCTTCAAGAATAGATTTCAGTTTTCAATTTCACGATGGAGGTATTTGATGTCTTCCAATAGCAGATATTTTTGGTAGTGTATGTCTAACATCTAGCAGAATCTAAAGTTTAGAGTTTCCTTGTTGGGTTGTACCCCTTTGCCTGCTAGGTAGTACCTGTACCTGTACCTTGCATGTGGGATATTTTGTATACTTGTTTGGCCACTAAGTTTGAAGGCTTTGCTCAGTTTGGCATAGCCATTAACATTGGAAACATTTTCCAGCCTATCCATGGATATTTGAGGGAGCTATGATGACTTTGGCATTGGAATACTACAACCTAGGTACAGTCATGCCACACTACAGGCCTGGCATCAAGTACTAGGTATGAATAGCCTATCTTTTCTTGGTCATTGGTTGTTGTTTGGTGGCATTGGAGGTGTTCGATGTTATTTATCGACTTGGAGAAGTGTTTTTGGCAAGTTTGGATGGTGTTTTTGGTGATCTTTCTGGCTGTTTGACCTATAACAGCAGTATTCATTGTTATATGAATATTAGACCTGCAAATTAAATTACCAGCTTTGAAAAATGGTTTTCAGACTTGCCACTGATTATTCCAGCACTTATTTGCAAGGTATATCATTTGTATTTCAAGTTGGGTGATTTTTCTTCACGTTGGGCATTGCTCGAGGGTGTTTTCAGTAATGTTTCCTTTCATATCAGCATTTGCATTAGCTAATTAGATATCTTACGAGCATTCTATAACAGCACTGTTCAATTCTCTTACTTACTGGCATTGTAACGTTTGGATGGTTATACCACCAAAGAGCTTTATCATTATGAGTATTTACATTGTAAATTGGATGGTGGTACCACAACTAGTTGATTTTGATTATTGCTGGTACTTACCCCACTGAACAAATGGTTTTGTAATCATCCACCACTGGACAAGTGGAAGGAGCTTGTTATTTACTTTCCATTGTATAGGCTTTCCACTGTTAGTGGATGTGCACAAGTTGTTATTTTCTTTCAATTTAAATAATCTTTCCCACAGAAAAGTGTGTGCCTAAGCTTCCCTACAAAAGTGGATCTTCTATTGTGATTCTCGATGAATAAGAAGATGTTTACTGTTCTATATTGCACGCATCCTACTAAACAAGTGGTCTACTTTTCAGTACTTTGTATTGTGTGGGAAAAGATATCCTAGACTAATGAATGCATTAACCTAGATCAATCCTTCTCCCATACAGCATTGGGGGAATGTGAACAGGCTTGGCTACTATCCTCAAAGAAGAGCCAAGCTGCCAATGCTCACACTCCCTTTGGATTGTATGTGATGGGGATGTGTTGAGTGTGTGCAATGATCTATGCTAATGATGGTTGAATTGAACAAAGTTTGACAGAATGCAAATCATACAGAACGGAAAAATAGAAAGTTAGAAACAGAGAACAGATCTAGAAATGAGATGCAAAGAGGAACCTAGAGCTGGAATTTGAAGCTGATTGGGCAGGAGAAAAGTGTTGGGAGCTAGAGTCCTAAATTTGTGCAGATGAAATTCGTGATTGAGAATGGAACCACAAAGGTCTGGACACCTGACACTAAAATATGGGGCAAAACTAGAAGGATAGAAGCATTGGGAACTAGCATCTCTAGGGTTTCTACAACCTGAAGTCTGACAATCTCTATCATAGCCACTATGTCCATCTGTGAGTCTGACGAAGCCAGAATCATTGAGATTTGGGTCTTTATACATGAAAGACGGGAAAAGGCTGTGTTGTATAGGGGCTTGCCTTGGTCAAACCCAGTGTTGGCATTCCTACCTCCACAACAACGATGATGATGATGATGATGATGATAAAGTGTGCATGCCCCAAGGGAGACAAAGCAAAATAAATAACATAAATGTTGAAATGGCAATGTTACCTTAGATGTGAATCCCTTGCTTGGATCTCACACAAGGTGATGATGAGTTTCTCTTTGAAGTCCTGCAAGTGTTAGTACATAATATGATAATAAAAATAAATCAAAAAAAATAGTTGATTGCAGATCCTAGTGTGCTTGATAGTTGATCTCTTGATAATTGCCTCTGACTTCTTAGATTGATTGATCTTGATTGCTTATGCTAGATTGATTAGATAGATTTCTTGCTAGCGAGTTTGTAAGGGAGAAAAGGAGTTACATTTATATGCAATTGACACCTTTTCAAAATTCAAGTTTAGGCCCACCACAAGGCCATGTCTGTTAAGGACCTAAGGTTGACATTTGAACTTTGAAATTTGGCACTGATTGTGCGGAACAATAGTGCTGGGCACTAGAGTTGTGACATAATTGGCGGTTCAAAGGGCCAAGCATTAGATTATTTGACCTATCTTACTGATCAAAACTTGAGACAAGTAACATTCCACACATAATCAGGAACAACCACTCAAACAAATGCTAAACCTAGCATGAAATCGTAAGAGGCAACAATTTACAATGCTACACTTTGTAATCTGTAACACTGTACACTCTTACCTTGCCCTTCTGGAGATCTGGTGATTAGAAAGTAGGAAGGAAGTTGACTTGAATTTCATTTATGTTGAAAGCTAACCCATATTTTCAAAATAAAATTTGAAGGTTGTTATTACATAGGCCTTTGGCATCTCTAATAGGTATTGCATGTGTCAAAAGTGTAGAGGCAAAGTTTGGTTAGCTGATGTGTGCAGTCAGGCAATTGGGAATCGATTGAGGATGCACTTAAGGGCTGTGGATACAAGAAATAACCAAGACAATAGTCATTATAGTTGGGTGATGATGAATCAAGCACATATGGCATGTGGTACAAATGGCCAAAGGCATATTGATAGATGTAGTTTCAGCATAATTGCATTAATTACTGTTAGGAAGTGGCACTAGGTCTTTTGACTATGGGAGGCAAAGGCATAGGACACTTGATGTACAAGACTGGAAGGTGTTGCTCATAGAGGAATGTGAAGCAAAAGGTTGGGCATCGAGAGGATGTTTACAAGCATTGAAAATAGTTTATCAATACTAAGAGATAGGAGATCAAGTTTATAGAGTAGTAGGGCAAATCAGATTGGCAGATGCTTGAGATCATCTCAGTTTTCCCCTTTTAGATCAAGGGTTTGTTAGATATAGTATCCAAAAGTTAGTGGGATTTTTATTTGTTAATATTATGTAACATGATATTGATTAAAAATTTAATATAATTGGCTAATTATTAGTTTTTGACAAGTAATTAGAAGTTATCCGAGAGGTTGGCTTTATAAACTCATATTTTACAATGTAAAATCATTCCTAGATGATATGTTTTTCATATTATTATGTATATTGGAATTATAATGTAAACTGAGGTTTATTTGCACTTCTCCAATCCCAACACATAATATTAGTGCTTAATTTGCAATTCTCAGCAAGCTCTTTACTGCTATGAATGGTTTATTTGGTAATCTGAATAGCATCACATAATTATTGCTATATATATTCATTGTTCCGTCACAAAAGTAAAGACAAATTTCATAACTTCTATTAGTTAATTCTTTATTCAACAATGAGAAGGAAATCAAAAAATTGACTTATAGCTAAACAACCTGGCAAACGTCTTCCCACCTCCTCAATCTCCCAAAGTAACGTAGAATCGAGTTTAAATCTGATGTCAGCAATTTTTCTCCTACCCTGTCACAAGCCAAAAATTACCCTCTTGATTTCTCACCTCGTCATTTTATTCAAAACTTGTGTTTTATATCGTTTAATAAAGATCATCCAATATAAAGCCCATGTCACACGTGCAATATGGAAAAATAATTACTGATGATTTATCTAACACCACTGCCTGTACTTTCCCAGAAAAACTGAGATGAATGGATGCTTCTCATGCTTCAAATAGGTATGTAAGTTACAATCATGAAGTTACAATTCTTACTGTGTTATCTGTATAATTATGCAGTATTTATTTATGACATATATGTATGCATATAAGTTACAATCAATGAAGTGTTTATTTTTATTACTCGTGCATATATTTATACACTAAGTAGTTACAAGGGCAATACATATTCTGCAATTCTATCGTTTGGTTTACATCATTTTGTGTGGGTGTTCCAAGTATACAGTCACAGTGGCTGATCTGACACTCTTGTGGAAACCAATTTTACATTGACTCTCAGAAACAAGATTTAACCCTTGCTCAAGCAATTTTCAATTCTAAGTATATAAATTTTTATTCTTGGGTCAAAATTGTGGATGCAGAAATGACCTTAGATAGTTCCACAATGCAAATTTGACAACCATGTTCAAAATCCCATTTTTTACTCTAAGCCCAAGGTGACTCAATTTCAGTTATCCATTATGTGTCAACTCCTGCAATAAAACCTTTGAATAATATGCCTATGTGGTGTATACAAGGACATCACCCCTAAGACATTACCCATCATCATGTATTATCAAAAAAATCCCCTCCTCTAGAAACACTCACTTCTAGCATTGTGTCATTGCCACTCAAAATCACTCTTACTACTGTCATCACAGTATTTTGCATGACCTTTTTCAATTGCATTGGCCTTTTTGTCAACAAAGTAAAAAACCTTAGCTTCACACTAGGCCATTGCATCTCTTTGTTCAAATTTAAATTTCCAACTTATCACACACTTCCAGAGCCATTTGCATTATTGCTTATTATATTCTAACATTATCAAAAATATTTCAATCGGATCTAAGGGCTTGACCAGGGGCAAGATTATTGCTTGGTAAACACCCAAAAGTGTTAATCAACACAGCTAATCTCTATTGCAAGTATAGACACTCAAGGAAAATCCTTTTTTACATGCACTAAAGGTTTGCAAGTGTCAAGGTAGAGTATGTGCTCACTAATACATTTGGGCCTCATTTTCGACCAAAGGCCATTTTGGCTTGTGATGTTCACTTTTTTTTTTGTTTATGTCCCGAAAAGGTCGAAATTTCAACTTTAGTTAAGTTTATTGTCGAAATTTCGACCAAATCGGGATATAAACAAAAAAAAAAGGAAAAGTGATCAAACTCACTTCATTCTGTCTTAGTCGGATCGCGGGCGGGAGGAAGGGCTTCATGAGCATTGTGCATCGTCCTAATACTGGTATGTAGCTAGATTTCCTAATACTGGTATACACGACATTACATTCTCAGTGTTAGGGTTTCCTAGCTAGATTTGTAATGTAGCTAGGGTTTCCTAACAGTATACACGTATACACGACATTACATTCTCAGTGATAGGAAGGGCTTCATGAGCATTGTGCATCGTCCTAATACTGGTATACACGACATTACAATCTCAGTGTTAGGGTTTCCTAGCTAGATTTGTAATGTAGCTAGGGTTTCCTAATGGACATCGCCATAACAATACAAGTAAATTGCTACAAACAGGAATCTTAACGGACATATTACCTTGTTGTATGGAGGCCAATCCCACTGGTAAATATTGTTTGGTTTAATATCTCTGTGAAAAATTTTCATCAGCGAATCCTCGTGAAGATAAAGAAGCCCGCAGGCAATCCCAAGGATAATGTTATAACGTTTTTGCCAATCTAACAGTCTAAACTTTTATGGATCTGCAATCCCAATTCTTAGACTATCATGCCTTTCAAACAACGTTGGAATACTAAAAATTCGATGAGAAAGGGAATGATCATGAAACGAAGTGTAACTTACCGAAGAGGAAGGTGTCAAGGCTCTTGTTGGGCAAATACTCATAAACAATCAACCTTTCATCTCCCTCGGCGCAACATCCCAACAGTTTCACAAGGTTTCAATGTTGAACATTGGCCACAAGTTTCACTTCGTTCATAAATTGTTCATTACCCTTGTTGACTTCGCAGACAGTTTTTTTCACTGCTATTTCCTTTCCATCTTTTGTTCTTCCCTGAAAAATGAAAACAAAATAAGACTTCTGTATGTCTGTTTAAACAGATTTCCTAATCCATGGAAACACTATGTCTTTCAGGGAATAGAGGTTCACCTTGTATACGGTTCCAAAACCACCTTGTCCAAGCTTCTCATTTTCATGAAAATTGTCAATGGCTTCTGCCAGTTCTTTTAAACTGAAGTCAAAATGCTGCTCCTGTTGAAATAACCTCTCCGTTGAGTGAATAGGTAACTGATTCCTCTCTCATTCTTGTTGTGAAACTATAGCTCCCTCCTTTAGATCAATTTTGTGTTTTTGAAAAATAAAGACTTGTGTATACAATTAACCAAAAAGTAAGAAAATGTAAATATCAAAAATGGCTAAGATAGACACCAAACATGTAATGATCTACTGTGAATTAGAATTTACCCCACTACTTCTTTTGAGTAACAATGACCCTACTCTGCTTAATATAATTGTCCTCAATGTTTTCTTGACTCCAAATTGCTCTTGAACACCATTTTCAATGGATTCACTTCCATTGGTCACAATATGATACTTTAAACTCATCTCACTAATTTGAAACTTGAAGATATGTCTCTTCGTGACATGTTTACATTCGAAAACATGGACCTAATCTCTATGAAAATTTTGCATAGTACTAGTCTTCCATGATAGCCATGGTAACTCATCATATTCACAACAATCCATAACACTATTCTATAGCCCTCATCACAGTGGTGTCCTATGTTCTTGATAGTAAAATAGTAATGTCTTCCTCTTTCATGTTTGATGTCATATTGTTTTGGTGTTGCATTCAAGAACT
>MU227479.1:2916918-2958679 GCA_018584345.1 Thuja plicata
ATAAACCATTATGCTAATAGTAAAGTAACATAACAAAATACACAGCCATATATATTAATGCAAAGTAACACCTGAAGATAAATATCTAGACTAATCACCGACCAGGATGTCGTTGGTGATTACTCTGGATATTTATCTTCAGGTGTTTTTTTTAACATTTCATATTGGTCGAAATTTTGAAGAACTTTGGTCGAAACCCTCACCAAGACTGGTCTACATATCGATCGTTCTGTGTCAAAATTTAGCGTCGTCGGTTTGGCATCCTGTTCGAATGGGCCAAACATTTTAACCGACATTGGTCAAAAGTTCGACGAATAAACTTGCCAATTGCAGATGTCAACTTCGACCAATGTTGGCGTAGAACATTCGACCTTAACAACGATGTGCCGAAATTTCGACTAGAAAAATAGCAACAAGACCATTTGTGGATCATTCGACTAATCTTGGTAGAAAATTCGACCAATTTTTGTCGAAAACAGGTGCCAATTCTACTAGTGGCTCAACATTCATTGCATGTATTTCACGAAGTGCCATCAATTGCTACATTATTATGATATGTCATGACTTTTGAAGAGGCATATGTATACACCTTATTTTTGCTTCACTAACACCTTTCTCATGCAAAACTGCTTAGCAGATAATCTCTCTAAGCATATATTCATGCAGATACTTCGTGACAATATATCATCTGCTATTTTCCCTACTATCACCTTCATATTCCCTTCCTATCAACAGGTTTTCACCTTTGATTCCCTAATTCTCTAACACTCTTTTTCCTTTTGGCCTACGTATAGCGGACATCATTGGCCTAATTGATGATGTTCAAAAGTACCACTTTTTTGGCCAACACCATCTTGGGCCAATCATAGTTTTCAAGTTCATCCAGTACTTTCCAAACTAACAAGCAACAAGTACTCACAAAAAAATTTGTTAGCTGATTAAATCAATAATGAACTCGACACTCACCATTTTTGAGTTTTTGTGAGTTTGCAATGTAGACTTGCCACAAGTACTTGGTGAAACCTACAACATGAACTCACCGAAAGTAGTTTATAGTCTAACACAACATAAAATGCAAGAAAAACTTTGTATAAGCATAGTTTTTTGGTCTTTCTAAAAACATTTCCCATAACATTTCCCCACACAGAATTTGCAAGTTTGTTTGAGGGAAATTGAGCATGTTTAAAGAAGATTTAAGAAAAATTTAACAACTTCAAGATCTAGGTCAGTTATTTTCTCTTTTCTTTTCTTTTTTCTAAGCATTGTACTTTGTAGTAATGTTATTTCTTTCCAAAATATTAGATTTAGGTTTCTAAAACTTTTTGAAAGCATTATATTCAATTTCATAAATTTTAGCATTGATTAAGAACTCTTGTTTATGAACAAAAATACTAATTTTTCTGTGATGTCCCATTTCTGAAAGAGAATTTAATAAATGGTATTAAAAATAAATAAATAAATTACAAGAGACAAAATTATAAAAGTATGTTCCCTTTTTAAAATAGAATTTAATAATAAATAATAAGTAAAATATTAAAATAATATAAATAAAACCTAAATTAAAATATAAAAGAACTAAATTAAAATATAAAATAAATCTAAATTAAAATATAAAAGAATTAAATTGTAAAATAGAATTAAGTTTAATGAATGGTCAAAAGGAATGAAATGAAAAGATGTGACTCCCTCAAACATGAGATATAAAAGGGAGAATAGAATTTCATTTGGAAGGGAGGAGGAAGAGAAGAAATTAAGAACAATGCAGCAAACTTGGATGAATAAGATAAGACATTACACATAGAAAGCAAAAAGGGTAAATATATTTTAAAAATATCCATTACTAAAAGGTATGTATATTTTCTTTTGTTTATTTAAGATATTAATATTTAATTCTAAGACTTGCATAAAGCAATGATATATTTATTTAGATTTTTATAATGATAATTATTAAGTCATTTATTTCTAATGAAATACAATTA
This sequence comes from Thuja plicata, assembly GCA_018584345.1. Classification (NCBI taxonomy): domain Eukaryota; kingdom Viridiplantae; phylum Streptophyta; class Pinopsida; order Cupressales; family Cupressaceae; genus Thuja; species Thuja plicata. The sequence goes on from MU227479.1 coordinate 2,918,898, forward strand.
ATATTATTATGAAATTAATTCATATTATATAGTTAAACAAAAGCAACTTAAATATATTGTTAAATATATTTAATAGGGGATATATATATGTCTATATATATTCATTTATTTATTCATTTTTAGACATATGTACATATATCAAAATTAATGATAATTGAGTCATATATATTATACTGGCATTTATGATTCATGAATATTCTGTTTTGACATTATCGATGTGGTAATGAATTTTATTTTGTTTCCTAAAATGGATACTGAATTTACACTTCCTCTGGTAGCCCGGACATATGAATCTTATATTCACCCCAAGCTACGTAGAGATCAAAATTAATTGGCAATTCGAGATTGTTATAGTCTCGTTGCCAATGGCAATTCGAGGTGTATATAGCCTCGTTGCCGAGTTATGAGTAAAGGCAATTCGAGGTTGATATAACCCCGTTGTCCATTTAAGATTGATGGTAATTCGAGATTGTTATAGTCCTGTTGCCAATGGCAATTCGAGGTTGATATAACCCCGTTGTCCATTTAAGATTGATGGCAATTCAAGATTGGTATAGTCTTGTTGCAGTTTGAGATTGTTATAATCTCATGTAGGCAGTATATATACTGACAGCCAGTCATATGCATATGCGTAGGCTTGGATAACGTCTATCGTTTCCAAGAGGACTTAGGAGCAGTGCTCTATGGGAAGACGTGTCGACAGTCCGGGTTGCTTAGAATGGATCCTATATCCTTCAAGTAGAAAACCTAGAATCCTGTGAAGCCCGACCTGTGAAGCCTGACCTAGAAGCAACTCTTAGGTTCAAATCCCCCTTACTAACTTAGGATATAGAGATAATAGGATGAGTATTATATATTATTTTCTACTAATGATGGTCTTGCAGGGAATTTATGTAAGGAGACAAGAAGGGACATTACATTTTCCCTATTCATGGGTTAAGTGAAAATAACATTGGAAGTGATAAAATCCATCGAAGAGTTATAAATTCTCTTGGAACGCCCTCTTGATGTTTCTATGAAATTAAGTTTTGATGGTGCTTTGTGGGTTCATCTAGGAACTCCTAGCATGGATTTGTTTTAAGTAATGCAAATAATAAACTTATGTATGGTGGCCCCCTCTTCTAGGCTAAATTACTAGGTATGCCCCTTTGGAATCCTAGCCCCACAACAAAAGGGTGTGGGTACAAGTCCTACAACAAGAATGGCATAGGTTCACCTAGGGTCCCAGCTAAGGTACTTCATAAAAGGACCCACAACGAACCCAAGTACTTGTGCAGGACCCTAGGTTGACCCAAGGGGATTCAAGGGTCTCCAAAACAAAAGATAGAAAATAACAACTCATTTTCTTAAAACAGTTTTATAAAAAAGTGTGTCAAATGCCTAATTTCTCCTTACGTGATAAAATTTGTGTGGATTCAAAGGCCTCAATTTGAGCTTGGTGGTAGGACCTTTTCCCCTCAAGCCTAGCCTATATCGCAATAAGGAATGCACCAAAGATGCTACCCCCAAATCCCACAAGTGATGCTGCCCCTTGACCCCCATGAGGGTTACTTCCCCTCAACCCCAATGTAGTCTCCACTCCCAAACCCTACTATTTATTGGGATCTCTTGTCATTTAAGAAACTTAATTACAATGAGGGGGTCTAGGAGTAAAGACCAAAACTAACAACGTAGACAATTATCCTAATGACTATCATAATATTATTGATCAATGATGAAGTATCATACTATCAAAGATTCACATGTCATTATTATTATAAAATATAATATTGTAATATCTTAGACCAATTTTTACGAGTTTCCATAGTTTTGCCATGCAAGCATTCGTCAAACAATTTCCACAAGATGGTCTGAGATTTTTTCAACTTGTTTTGAAAGGATATTGTAAATATCAACATAACACTAAAATATCAACTCCAAATATTATTAACATCACATTTGTGGAAAAATGTTATATTTAATATGCTCACAAAGAAAAATTATACAACACTTTTATAGAATATTACAACCTAAAAATTCCTTAGAACACCACAAAAAACATAATAATAATAATCTTAAACGCCATTCACTGACCTTTGACTAATGAGAACTTGCAAACCAATTAGCAGCAAATATTAAGCTTTATTTCTTGCTTGGGATTATTGTCCCCTTCCTCTTAGTGTGGACTTCCAAATAAAAAAGTGCGATAGCCTTTTAGGGTGTGATTTCCTTATCCAAGCATGTGGATGGCCTTTGGTAGTCTGCATAAGGTTTCTAGGAGGGATTTATGCCTTAAACTAGCAGTGATTCTTTTTCTTTGAAAGGAATAACTTGTACGGTCCTCCTTTGGGAACCCAAAAAGGGAACAGCTGGGGAAAACTCAGTCACAAATCAATATGTATGTCTTTAAATCTGCAAATTCATTTCATACACAGCACTTTGGATTTCTATATTCTTTCATACTGTCACATTGGCACACAACATTTACAATTCTTGCTATTTCACCACTTGCACACGCCACAATCAAAAATTTATTATCTGCCTATAAATCTCAATAAATTTGTACCTGGAGAACTGATTTTGACAATAACAAATAAAATCTCTTGTTCATTAGAGATTAAGCCCGAATGAAAATTCTATGTGAATCCACCATGAATCTAAGGAGAAATCCTTCATCCGTAAAGCCAAATACCCCTAGGATTTCCGTGCTAGGGTTTGAAGTTGAACTTGCAGTCTTAAAATGAGAAATTAAAATGTCCAAGATATGCAAATGAGCCTTCCATTTCTCTTTTATAACTTACCTGGGAACTTTCAATAATTTTTAAATTTTAAATTCACCTTTAATAAAATATCACCTTTTGACCCCATAAAGTGACTATTTTATTTCTGCCTATTCATTTAGTCACTTGATAAAACTAATTGAATAAATTCACCCACAACTTAAGGTAACTCAATTCAATCAATTAAAAATATTCCCTTATCTAATTCTCTGAATTAGCGTGTAGGAATTAAATGCTCGCAAATGCCTAGGTCAAAGAAGGGAACATTATAGTCCTAGCTCCTAAAATTTCTTGTCGTCAAGCAATTGTAGATTTGCATGTTGAAGTATTTGCTCCCCTTCCCATGTAGCATCTTCTGCAAGAAACTCCTTCCATCTCACCAGATACTCCTAAATACTCCTCTTCCTAAGTATTCTCTCCCTAACATCAATTACCTCTTCTAGAATCAAAAATAGTTTTCCCTCCTCATCCATCAGTGAAAGCTCTATAGAAGGTGTAATGTACTTCCCCAGTACCTTTCTAAGGCAAGAAACATGGAACACATTGTGAAATATTTTATGCTTTGGAAGCTCCATTTTGTAAGCAACCTCTCCAATCCTCTATATAATCCTGTAAGGGCCATAAAACTTGGGTTTCATTTTTTTCGCACCACTCCTCTTGAGTAAAGACTAACTATAAGATTGCAATTGAAGGTACCATATCTCCAACCTCAAAGGACCTTTCACTCTTGTGTCTATCTACATACATATTTTGTTGATCTTGTGCTTGTTGAATGTTTTCTTATAGTTGCTTCATAATTGTCGGCGAACAGATTTGGTTTTCTTAATTTCCGACTCTTATGCCCTTAAAACCGATCTATGTAACAACAATTGAGTGAACCAACAACAATTTACTCTCTGAATTTTTGGAAGGTGCAGCTCCCTTCTACAGATATCCAATGAATATTTATAACTATTGTACTAACTAAGAGGGTATGCTTTTAACCAGAAAGCAATAAAGGCACTAACAATTACCCATAACCATGGAATAATTGCGAACAATAAATATGAAATAACTCAATCAAAGTTTCTATATATGCATAAAATCAATTTCCACCACTGATATTCCACACAAAGATGAAAGCACAATGCTGGTTCCGAATTGCAATCAGATTTCTTCCACTAACAGCATCAATGATATGTATAATCAATAAATAGCATCACAAAGGACACTATGACTTATTGCACAAAAACAAAGTTCTGCGTCAATAATCATTCATTTACTCATTATCATTCACTAATGACTTTCAGCAAAAGAAAGAGAAAATTAATAATCTGAACAACAGTTGTCCAACATTTGAGTCTCACTCAATTATAAAAGTAACAGGAGAAATTCTGAAACAAATTGTCGATTCTTTGCATTGTCATCCATTTGAATATAAATAGTCTTTTCAACTTCTTCAAAAGAAAACCATTCAAATATGCTTCAACTAATGTCTTTTCAATACAATAAATTGAAGTTTTGAACACATGACGCTAAAACATAAGAGAAAGATTAAAAATAGCAATTTAGTTGGTGTTCATCATGGTGCTCCTCCTTCGCCTTCCTTTACAGGTGGTTTTTGAGCTGCTTGTTTTCCTTGTACGCCTGTAGAGCATTCACAACTATTGCAATGTCATCATGTTCAGGAATAACCACATTTGTATTTCTGACGGCCCAATATGCCATTTGTTCTTTAATCTCTTTTGCCTTAGCAATGAAAGTCTGATGATGATTACCACACCACATCATGATAGCATCAACCCTTGCTAACTTCTTATACTCCTTGCAAAATATTGAAGGGTTCGTAATGGCATCAATATTTTTCTGGTATTCTTTCTTCAAATCATCTGTTGTGACAATCCCAGAATTGTCTTTCTTTTGTAGCTCACAGCCAATGTCTTTAAAATAATAAATTATTTGCTCTATCGTTTCTTTGTATTCTTTTAGGAGTTTATATAAGTTAGCCACACTTTTCTGGATGCACTCACATTTGTAGCCCAAGCTAAACATCCATTTTCGAAGGGGTGCATCTTGCGACTATATGAGGCCAAGGCTTGCAGCTATTGTAGTTCCCATATCCATCACTTTCTTTATCTGCTTTATGTTATGTTTATGTGTCACTCCCTCCATTTTGGCCACTCTAATTTCTGAGATTAAAACATGTCTTACTAGTACTAGAGCATCATAAGACTCACTCAACTTGCCTGTGAAGAGTAGGTCTTTAATTTTTAAATCTGCACACCCATTCCCTAGTTACCTTCCCGAATTAGCTATCTATTTGTAGCTAAGAGATTAGCTCTCTGTTCTTTTCTGAAGTGGGGTTCAAGATGGTATCAGAGGAGCTTGCCAATTGGGCGGACAAAGGTGTCAGCAATGACCTTAAACTCTCTGAGAGTAATTCCACCATTACCTTCAATTGATCCTTGTCCATTTTTGTTTTCTCAATTGTCTTCTGCACTTTAACATTTGAGAATCGCCAGATAGCCATGTCTTGATCAAAGTTTGGATCGCCAATATCAATTCTAGTAATATTAAAATCAGTAGGGATGGTTGTGCTTGGATCTTTTTGGGAAGTAGGGTGAGCGATCTCTAGGAATACATGACCAGTTTGATCATCTTCCACAAGGTAAGAAGTAGTTTTCAATTTCTTTGCTTTGGGGGTAGGGAAAGCTTGCAGTACTTGGGAAATAGCATCCTTTGGGGGGCCATTTCTCTGCTTCTCTCTGTCTCTTCTTGTCTAAACTAGCTTGTAGCCATGATGGGGTTGCTAGCACTTGAGAAGTGGCCTTTAGGGCAATATCCTTTTTACCAGTGGAGTGGTAATGCTTGAGGTTTGCGTGAAAAAAGGAAATAATTTCATTGCCTTACCTGGGCTTGGATCAGATTGCTAAGAATCTTTGGTTGGTTCCTTTCCCTTTTCTTCATTCCTTTGGGGTGCTTTATCTTGCTTTTCTTGGATTCCTTGGTCAGGGACCTCACCATCCACAATCAGATCAATATCAGGTAGGAGGGTTGTTCCACAAGTGGGGGTAATTCCTAATCCCTTCTTTGGTGGCTGCCCATTGCCTCGCCCAGTAGCACCTGATGGAGCCATCGTTGATGTGTTGAGGTTTGAATTATTTTGAACTGGTGGGGGCATTGGGTTTTGACTGGAAGCAATAGGAGCGCTTGTCGTTGTGTTATTTTTCCCTTCTCTTTTCTTCATCAGCCATGTTATAGTTCTTTTTAGGCCAGGTGTTTTCCTTATATCCAAATCATCTAATTTTGGAGCCTCCCGATTTATTGGTTCCAATGGGTTGTCTTGTATCTTTGCATAGTACCGGGGGTCTACCACATCTAAGGTGTCATCTGTAATCCCCTAAATATCGAATTGGAGGTGGTACTCTTGGATTTTCTTAATGCTCAATTTGGACCAAGATCTCTTCCGCACCTCGTATTCGTTTGCACAATTCGCCCAGGAATCCTCCAAGGTAGAAACATGATGGTAAGATGATCCCAACTGCAAGTTATCCTTCACAAAATTGTTTGGATTGAATTGCCCCCTTATAACATCATATGTTTGCATTGTGTATTTGCTTGTTGCTTTGGTGATATTTATGCCATTGGAAGAGGATTGGCATATGTATAATCCTAAATAGGGAAATAAATGTCTACCTTGTGTCTTTCTGCACAGGTCTTATTCACCTCACAAATTTGCCTACACAGTTCAACCATAATAATTTTATCATCTGCGTAACGGGGTAACTTCCACAGAAAATCATCAAATACACCAATCCTTATATAAGTGAAGGTGGGAAATTGGATAAAGTAGCTGCCATAATTCTTAATTAATCTGGCAGCTTTAGGGGAGATTCTTCTCTCTGGGCATCCCTACAATTCACGGACTAACTTCATAGTAAAGGTGTCATTCACTCTGCGGAAATTTGCACAACTATTATGCAATTGCAAACTGGGATAGAACTCATAGATCTGAATGTTTTCTTCGAATTCCTATACATGTTCCAACCCTGGCCAATATTGAGTGCAAGCTAGGGCATACACCAAATATGAAGACATGTAAAAGAATTGATTTAATGGAAATGCATTAATTAGCTGATGTATCCGATCACTAATTATTTTTGCCCAATCCAAATACCCCGATCCGGCACAAATCATTTGGACAAAGAAAAACATCCATTCATCCAGGCAGATGGTATCCTCATCACCTCTGAGCCTGTGTAAGAGTACTATACTATCCACAATTTTGCCCTTAACAGATGTTTGGAGGATCATTTTGGGTAGTTTTGACTGACCCTTCCTCGGTGGAAAAAACCAATATTTAGCAATTTTCCTTCTATATACACTCTTCCTCATGCTAAATTCAGTCTGAGAAGAAATAAAATCTCAACTTGCATATTCTTCCCTTACTGGCAACCGAAAGAAGTTTTCTATTGCCTCCCTATTAAGATTGATGAGAACCCTTACATCTTAGGTTTTGATTTCTCTCGTGTTTGGGTTATATCTATTTATGCATTCCATGATTAAATCTACACTCTGCACGGCAACGAGGAATCCGGCAACTTCTCAATGATTCAGTGTCTATTTGGTTGTCTAACCCTACCCCAGAGCTCCCTCAAATTAACATGTCCCAATTTGGTATCACCCACTTCCAACAAAGCACATTCTACTCCATTTAGGTGATCGTAATTTGGGTGTTTAAAACTCATCTTTCCTTCTTTGTTTTTCTTTTAAAATTGACTATGATAACAACTCTTCACCCTAGACAAAATCAAATTGAAAACAGATAATGGCAGGAATCGGAACATGACTCACTGATATTAACAGTTGTTGCTTGCAAGTTGATTTCTCTTTATGCCCTAGCTTTTCTTTGTTATCGCCAGTTCAATCCTTGGGAAATGATTAAATCTTCCTTTCAAAACCTTTATTACGATCTCCTTAATTGCATTTGTCGACACCATTAATGCAGGTCATTTCATGAATTAAATGTTTCAAATCGCTTTACAGCCGTTGGGACACATCATTTTTTCAAATTTAAAAAAAAGTGTTCTTTTCTGCATTGTCGGGTTTGGGCATTGGAAATAGAACTCCCTCCTAAACTTATGACATCCTGCTTAAATCTTTTGTTTTTACTTACAATATTTTTGTTCCTAGTGTCGGGCTCCGAAGGTTGTCCTTGAACTGAAGTTTACCCCCACCTTGTGTTACTTGTAAGCATCATATTCTCCACAATTTTGAATAACGGCCACTTATCTCAACTTTCACTTTTCTACTATGAGCTTGGGCTTCTGATGGCTCTTCCAGAACTGAGAGCTATCTCCGCCTTCTTACTTTGCCGCTTCCAAAACTTGAGTAAGCCTTCTCTACTTTATGTCGGTTTGTTCCCACCTCTCTTTCGGGTTCCAATGAGAGTTCTAGAACTAAAGCTAAGTCATTCCTTTCTTTGTAAATCCCACGGTCACTAAAACTTGTCTCTTCCTTTTGTACTCAAGAGTTCCATTTCACTTGTCGGATTCCAATGAGTGTTCTGGAACTAAACTTTATTTCCACCTTGTTGGAAGTTGCATGACTTTGAAACTTTGCATAAGTAACCTTTCTTTCGCCGCTCATTGGTTCCACTTTTTTTGTCGAGTCCCGACCACACTTCCGACACCGACTGCGGGCTCCGCTGCTTAACTTTGAAACATAAAAGGATACTGACTTGACAACATTTTTTAGGAAAACTTGGACACTTGCGTGACAAGAGACAAAAGGATAAATGTGGGGACACGAGAGGTAAAAGGCAAGGTTCCAACTACTATATCGGACTTTAATGGTTGCTCCAAAACTATGCCTGATTTCCGACCAAGTGAAAGGAACATGTTAAGGACTTGAAATTTGAAGAAAAATACATTGACCTTTACCATTTTACTTGGAAAAAGAAAAATGGGGCAACAATAATGTTTTAGTGTTCCTGCATCAACTCACTAGCCTGGGGGGCGTTTCTATCTACAATTATCAAGTCCACAAAGGAGGTGCCATCATACCTATATAAAGCCCTAAAGGATGTCATACTGATGTTCATGCATTGAGTGGTATCATAGCAATGCTCACCCAAATACAACCACTTGACCTAAGCACTCTAATGACAATACCTTCAATAGTCAACTCATCTATATTCAACAATCCTTCAAAACACAATACCTCCATCCATGCACCTTGGCTACTTCTTGATATGCCATAAAACAACTTCTCCTCTCCAAGGTCAGCATTCACCACATTGTCCAGCTTCTTCTCTCCTCCACATTCCTTTGAGTCATTGAGGTCATCTTGTTGGACAAAATACAAATCCTCTCTGACATTCTAGTCCCATTACATACATTCTTTGTTGCATCCTTTACCAAAGATCAATGATTATTTAATTATTTGAAATTCTGTTTTAAATGATTATTTTTAAGTCTTGCTAGACCCATGGTGCAAAAACAATGTAATTTAATTAGATTTTTATAACTTTGAGGAATATTTATCAATAAATAAATTATAAATTATTTATTTCCTCGGAGTAAAGTTATAAATAAGATTAGGTTTTCGAAAAGTCCTCTACATATTTTTTGAAGCAATCTATTTTTCAAGAGCAAACCTGTATTCATCTTTTTCTCTTCCTAAGGATGGAAATCCTCTAGATGTTTAAAACTTCGAGCACAAAAGTCCTACTAGTTTTCAGTACTATTCCACACAAGGATTGGTGGTGTGCTTCAACAAAGATTGATTTCAATGCTGCAATTGGGTATGAGGTTTAAGCATTTATAGTTTTCAAATTTGCTTTATGTTATTGTTTCAGTGAAGTTTTCAGTTTTTGGTCCGTGGTTATTGAAGATGTTGCAGTAGAAAATGGCATGAAAGTAATAATATTGATGTTTTTGTCAATAACTTTGTGGTGAGATGTCTAGTTGCAAGACATACCATTCACGCGGGACCATACAATGCAATATTCTATTGTTGAATATGCTGAAAGTCATGACTATTCGGCTGCTGATTTATACATTACAAGCCCCAGTCAAATGATATTGTACCATTCCCCATCAGTTGTACCACTTAATATTAACTATTGCAGATCATCAAAGATATCTTACAACCTCAATACCAATCCTTTGTAACCACCCTAGATTTCTTTTTTAACAATATGTAAGCTCAACATAAACATATGAACAATGATATAATGTTGTGCTCAACATAAACATATCAACAATGATATAATGCTGTCATAAAGTGCTGATAGGATAATACTACTAATACAAGTGCCGATATGAGAATATTACTGTTGAAAACACACCCCAAAGGTACCCCAAATCATAAATAAACTACCCAGCTTGAAAATAACAACAATATACCTTAACGATTGAAGTGGAATATTCCAATACAAGTCTGTTATAATCTGTGAACAAGCTGCAGCTAGTCTGGGCAGCAAGAAAATAATCAAAATACTTCATCAAATCACACCCAACACACCAAGAAAGAGCACAAGCTAGTACAATGCTTCAAAAACAACTCCCTTTCACAGCATATCCCATTGGATGATGAATAAATCAATCCCAAAAAGCATTTCAGACACATGCAGGTCTGAAATGAAGGAAGTGGCAGCGGGTTCAACATGGGCAGCAATATGAACAACACCAAAATCTCATCAACACACACCCAAACGGCAACTTCACTTGAAGCACTCCAAATTCACTTCAAAACTTGTCCGATCATGAAATACACACTAAGAAATTGTCTAAATTTGAAAACTTGTAAGTTCCTCCAAAGCTGGAATTTGTATTCTATCTCCTATAGATTTAAAACCCTTCTCAAACATCCTGATGATATACACGAACTATAACTTAAAGTATAAGAAAAATGTTTATTTCATGTATGGCCTCCTGTAATCATGCCAACATCAAAATTTCAACCCAAAACACCTACAAGTACAACTATCTTCCATGGATTTATTTCATATATGGCATCCTCTAATCATGTCAACGTCAAAATTTCAATCCAAAACACATCAAAATTTCAACCCAAAACACCTACAACTATCTTCCAAGGATTTAGGCACCTGCAACCCATAAGAAATATCCTCAAAGAGGGCAGCGACTCAACTTGGAAACTCCCATGCCAAGCTAGCAGGTACGACCAAAAAAGGGTCATGGTACGGCCTCCAACAACTTAAATCTGCACCAAAACAATTGTACGGCCTGCAAATGTAAACAATAATGGTGTCCCAAACAGCATATTAAAAACCAAACTTAGAAATTTTACCCACAAACTTCTAGCAAGGAATGGTGGAGCCAGCATGAGGTGAAGGCCAGCAAAGAAACTCCTCAAATCGCCCTCAAGGAACTTCAACAAAGTCTCCACAAATAATTCCAGAATTGATAATAAAAAACTGGTACTTTGATTTGAAGCACAATGGTGATCTCCGAAATAAAACAACACAATCCAGCTAGGGATTATCTTTCAAATCCAAAACTAAAAATCAATTGTAGGTTTTCATCCTCAGAAGATTATGGAAGAACTCTCAAGTTCAATCGACAGCATAACACTGTCAAACAACAACATATGCACCAAATGAGTCCCCAAACCTCTTTTTATACCTTTTTTGAAGGGAATTTGCAATTAAAAATTACAATATTTGTTTTCCCTCAAAAAGGTCATTTTTGATATAATAATAACATTTAATATGCACAAGCCCCCTTATTTAGGTGTCCAACTTTTTAAACACTTTATTACCTTTCCAACAAGATATTACACTAAGTTGTCCTTTTAATTATTTCTCATCCTTGGACAACATTAGTAAAATATTAATCAATAACTCAACAACTTACCCAAGTTGTGGAAAGCACTGCAATGATATCAGAATCCAATTCTAACCACACCATGATGAAACTGAAGCACTAGGATGGTGACTAGTGCAACTTGGTGACTTACTAAAAATTGATGAGCTCTCCAAGAAGTTTGGAGAGCACCTTAGGAGCTATAAAAGACTTTTGAAGGTGTCATTATGCTTCAAACTAGACTCATTGCATCAAATAAAAACCCTGAAATACCAAACCTGCATTCTTCAAGAACTTTGGAGTTTGCTTTCCCTTACCAATTAGCTTACGAGAACTCGGGATATAGGCTAACTTTTTCCAAACTGATTAGGCCGGAGATGGGGACATTACATCCATGCTTCATTTCCTCAATACGAAGGAAATATTACAATCTTTGGCTATTCTAGTTGAGTGTCTTATCGCTGCCTTTTGTTGGTCTCTATTAGTCCATACACATTGATAGTGTTTGTTGCAATGTTTAGCAGCCAATATTCTTCCGTTAGCACCTATACACTTATCCATATCCAGTCGTATAGATAAAAAATCAGTAAATTAATGTTAATTTCTGTTTGTGAGAGATGGGTGATTGATATTTGAGGTATTATTTCTAGATTGAAGTTTGTGGGTGTAAAGAAAGTAAATTGTTGTAGCTACAACAGCTATTGTAGGCTGTACCAACCTCCAACTAGGTAATACCACTTGCAAACTAATTCAGTTCCACTATTTGCATTCAATTACAGAGTTGTTTGTCCTCCTTGTTTATTTAGTAGGCTAGTCATTCGAATCTGGGGATGAAGTTATCATCTCCTAGCATTTTAATTCACATTTTATGATGAAAATCAATCATTATCGAGTCAATATTGTTTCCTTAATAATATTAGTTATAATATTGTATGAAACTTCATTAATAATTGTTTCCTTGCAATATTGTGAAGTGAATAATTTACTGCCAGTATTTTAATTTCCAAACATCCTAGACAATTCACTACTAACTCCCTACACATATTGTAACATATCTTAGTTTCTCCATTAGATCCTTATTTATTTTTCAGTAGAATTTTTGCCTTGCAAGGCATGTATCAAAATCAAGTGAATTAATCTGTCATTTTGGCATTGATGCAATTCTGCTTGCATTCAGCCAATTTGGCTTGATCAAAATTTGCATTCACTATTAGCCAGTTTGGCTTGCTCAATATGATTTGCTTTGATTATAGATTGGATAGATGGCGAGCCACCAATATCTTTCATGTATTTTTTGTCCTTATTCTAATCTCTGTATACTCTCACCTTACCCAACTCAAGAACTTGGTGATCGAGAGTTAGAATTTGAATGATCACAAAAAATTAAATATAGATTGAGCTAACGCCCTACAGGGATTATTACAATGATATCAAAGCTAATGATCTTGCCAGCCTATTTTTCAGAGTTGATTCTTTGCATGCAAAGCTATATTTCTTATGCATCACAATGACACAGGAAACAAATAATATAAAAGAGAAATCATTAAACAATAGTAGTTTCCAAAGAATCCAAAGATAGAGTTTCCAGACTTTGGGGTTGAACATTAGAATCCAAAATTTGTGACAAAAGATTTGAAAATGGTACAAAAAAGGAAAGGAAAAGAGTACTTATATGGAAGATAACCCTATAAATTGGGCAAAAAGGAAGCTTGATTTGATGCTTGATATGTTGGCACAAATGCTTCATATGATGGACAATAACATGAATGTGCCCAAACATTAGAATAGTGAGGAAGAACTTCTGGAACTAATAATCCCAATGTCACTCATAACAACACTTAGAGGAGCATCACTGGTTTAGCTACTAGACCTTTCCAGCCTACATTTCTTCATAAGGAGGAAGATGTTCCCAAAGTCCGGCTGTTGATGATATCGCAACTTGTTATGCCAAGCATAGTTCACCGGCTCGGACTCAGAGAGTACTCGGCAAGCCCAAAATTTTCAACTTGACAAACACTCGGCAAATCAAAAACTTGGCAGCTTTGAAAGTAACTAAAGTTAAAATCTCTTAAAGAAACATATTTTGATTTTTAAAATTCAATTGCAAATTGTATTATATTAAAAATTGATATCTCAAATGAGAAAATGCAAGGTTTTATGGCAAAAACATGTGAATAATGCATTAAAACAAGCATTTTACCTGCGTTGGCATTTTTACCCATATTTTTTGCATCTATAAAAATGCAAGAGTTAAACTTGTGAAAACTCACCCAGCAAAAAAAAATAGAGTACTCGGCAACTAACAGAGTTTGCAAACTATGATGCTACATATAGAGGCTCTTCCAAAAAAGATCCACGGTGAGATGCCACTCACAAATTATATGAATATGAAGAAGTCAAGAAACAGTCCAAGAACTGAACCAAGGCTACAAGTTCATCAGGGAGATTTTCAGCATGCCTCGGGAAAGTTGGCACTTTCCACCTGTAATGGATCCAACAAGTGTATAATTCATGCCTAGCTTTCAAAGCTACACACTTATGTATCACTTGGACCAATGTCAAAAGATAGGGCCATCAAATTTTCTACTCTTCACCTTGAAGATGTAACACATGAATGGTATTACCATGGACTAATTATGCAAAGGCACAACCTCATAAACTCCTATGAAGAATTCTGCAGAAGGTTGATAGAAAAAATATAGTAATGCCACACCAATTTTCTTTTGTGTTTTATATAGAAAATGCAAATAAAAGTCCATGCATTTTCTGATCACCAAGTTCCCAGTGTGGGCAATGTGAGAGCATATGATATTTGGACAAAACACACTCTATCTAGGTGAATACACTACTGAAATGTAAAGATGACAGAATGACCAAAACATGCAAGCGGTAGAGCCAACCCAAATCAACACCTCTTTGGTGGAAAAGCATGCATAGAGAATGCAAAGCCACTAGAAGATTACAACAGAATCCAATAATCCAAAATGATTGATTACATGCAGATCCGATCAATGCCAAAATGGACTTGAAATGAAAAGGAGTCTAGTGTTGAACCAACCAAGACCTTCAATAATAAATGCATTAACCAGAAGTATACTATTCAATTTTACAATATCCTCAAAATAAAATGAACAACTCTTTGGTGGTACTATCATCCAGAGTTACAATAATATGAGCATGGAATGCACTAAGTAAAACTAAGAATGATATTAATACTAAGAGAAACTAGCAGCACACTAATAATGTTATTCAAAATAATGAAGACACTGCTGCATATACATAAGTTAGCCCACTAAATCACAGGTTGATGTTATACCATTCATGTGGACTTAATAAGCTGAAGTGCATTGTCAAAGAGGGCTGAAGGATGATGTAGAATGCTGATTGTAGACATCCAGACTCACTGAACATTACTTAGAATTGTCATATCAGACTGTTTGGGTTTGAAAAATGTCTTTTATCCACCATACTTGATAGTATTACACCAAACCAATGTATAACTATCATTTAACCGTAGAATAACAACAACACTGCTGTACAGCCCAAAATGCAAAGAAAAATCCCTCTAAAATGACTTTGATTATTGCTGTAACAAATGGCATAACCCGAAATAAGGAAGTACAACCTTCTCAAAGCTCCAAAAATCAATCCTAAATTCAATCCAGAACTAGGATAGGAAACACAAAATAAACTGCATACAAAATCTCTAAAAACACATCACAAATCTCCATAATAAAAAAACAAATTGAAATAGACTTAGCATTCAACGCAATGGTGATTTTTAGATAGATAGATAGAGTTTTTAACATCCACAAGTCTAAGAATAGCCTATGGGACAACCAGCCTTGTCATTTTGGTCTTTTACATTTCAGTCCTCTTCTATTCAAGGAGACAATGAGCATCTCATCTTCTCAATGGTCTCCTTGCTGAATAAACCATGCCAAGAAACAACTGTCATTATTTGGTATGCTCGTCTTTGATGTAAAGTGTTTTTGATTCTACTATCTTGGTACTGCTAAAAATAAACACTTCACATCAGAGTTGATGATAGTTGGTTCTTAATTGAGCAATAAGAATCTTGGCTCTCCAAGGATTATTAGCTACTATGTACATTTTTTGTTGATGATCTCATTTGGGGTTGAACTCTTCAAAATAATACTTCTTTTTCCTCCCTAGCTACCCCATATACACTTGTGGAACTTATCTAAAACAAAAAAATTAACTCTTTCTTATTTGTGGGGCAAGCATTCAAGTATATATTGCATTTGCATGCTTCATCCATGTCTTTTTTCTTTTGCTCGTGGTGTGACTGAAAATGAACTTAGGACTGAAAATGACCTTAGGCCCTCTACTAACTTCCATTTGTTCAATTCTTTTTAAATATCTTATGAGACACATCATAGCAATTGCTTCGGTAGGAGTTTGCCCCATTTCACTCAACATAATCTCACAAAGAACTAAACCTTTCATTTTGAACTTGCTCGTGATCAAGTGCTTTTGAACTTTCTCAATTTGTTTCCACTTCAAGTATGAGGTGCCACTGGCCCACAATTCATGCTAATAGAGAAGCACTTAAAGCCCAAAATGAATGTGAGAGGATTTTCATCCTTAGGAAAAAAGGTAGAATTTATGCTCTTTCACCAAAGAAAATGAAATGAATAAGCACTAACCCTTCTTCTCAAGACCTAACTTCCTTTTATAACCTTTTTAGCGTAATTTAAAAACTCGGACTCGAACTCCACTCAACAGCCCAAAATTTCAACTTGGACTCGAGACTCAACAAAAAACTCAGCACAATCTTGTCAAAAAAAAATCATAATTACACCAAAAAAGAATCAATGCATTTAGAGAACATAAAGTCTAATTTGACTATCAATTTGTCATAATTCAAATGAATTCACCAGTCATATGACCCTTGAACTCCAAAAATTTGAAATTTCAGTCGCTATGTCTATTATGCTTATAGGTGCTAGAAGAGTCCAAGCTTAGGACTCGGAAGTCCGAGCCTAAGTCTTGGGAGTCCTTGACCATGACTTAGTCAAGTATTCAGCCAAACTCAGTCAGACTCGGCTTGGGAGTCCTAGTCGACTCGCCTCTGTCACCTTGAGGACTCGCGAATTGGGTGAGTCATGAAACTATGCTTTTTAGAGCTATTTTAGGGAGATAAAAAAATGTTTATGCTTTTTCACTACTTTTTGGCAAAAGTGCTCTTTTTATTTTTCATTGTTGCTTTTGAAAATATATTTTTCGTTTTTCATTTTTTTTGGAAAAAAAAACATTTTTTCTTTTTTTTATCGTTTTTATGAAAAAAACATTTTTCCTTAATAAAATAATATAAAGTGTCCTTATGACCACTTTTTAGCACCTTGAGCCAAGCGAAACTTTATTTACACACTTAAAACACCTTTTTTAAATAATTAAATATAAGTCGTCATTTTATTTTATTTTTTCGACAATTTTAATATTTAATCATTTACTTTTATCCAACACAACCACCGAATTTACAAAAAATAGTGAAATAGTACAAAATATGAATTTTGATACAGCTCCAACACCTTGAATGCATAAGAGATCAATCTTAATGAAAGTTGGCATTCTCTCGGGAGGATTGACTTCTCCAAAAAGCGTGGATCACTCCTAGAATGTTGGATCCACACAGAAAATACCATTGTACTCATCTTGCTTTAAGAACTATTTTCCATTGTCAAAATACCTTCGTAAAGATGGAGCAGTCCTAAAAAGTTGGAGTTTCTAAGAGTGTTGGAATGGATCAGAAAAGAGGACATTGAGAAAAAACCTCGAAGTGCATTTTTTGGGTGTTGGTGCAACTCAAGCAATACGAAACTGTGAATAAATATGTTGCTAATTTTCAAAAGCTTCCTATTATAGTTCCTAATATCATTAAGAAAAGATGGATTATGTCACAAAAAAAATGACTATGTTGTTCGATATAATTTTGATATTGTAAGAAATCTCATTAACAATTGTTTCCCTGCAAATATTGTAAACTAAACGGTCTACCACCCAGTATTTTTTTTCAATGGAGGTTCAGACTGCCAGCGCAGCAGCCAGCAGGCGCACGAAGTTCACGAGTACACCATTCTAGCAAAAGCCTTCACAAAGTAGTTTTAGCTATTTTATAGGCTGAAACCTCCTATTCCGCTAAGAGCCAAGGACTGAGGAGCATTTATTGGCCAAATTCACTTTGGGCACAATTCCAGTTTCATTCCTAATGATGTTAGGGTCTTACACTCAGCAAAATTTGACCTCTGGTGGACTCAATTGGAACTATTCAACTTCACCAAAAGACCAAGGGCCTATTGACTACCACCAGTATTTTAATTTTCAAAGATTTTGGATCATTCATCATTGAATTCTGCATTTATTTTATTAATGGATCCTAATTTATTTTTAGTATATTTTTGGCATTTCAAGGCATGCATCGAAATCAAGTGAATTAGTTCACCATTTTGGGATTGACCCAATTTCACTTGCATTCGACTAATTTGGCTTGATCAAAATTTGCAAACGCTATCAAACAATTCAGTACAAACATATAATAAAATTGGACGGAATGAAATTATATGACAGGAACTCAAACCAGACTGAGCTCTAATTGGTGGAACAGTATACCTATCAAGAGTAACTGTGACGTTTTTGGTTGTCGTTTGAATCGCAGTAATGGCACCTCGCCTCTGCGCCCAACTCAACGACGTCTCCTCCTCATTATTACTTACGTTTAGATGATGAGAGCGGGAGCATTCCATCCTCTCACCTTGCTTTGAAAATAAAAGCAGATTTTCACTTGGGCAATGAGCAGAGGGTGGTTTGCCAACAGACAATACACTGCCATGATTATGTACCAGCCACATCTTCAACGGAATTATTCTTGCATTTACTGCATTCCTGATCTATGGCAATGAGTTTTATGTCCTGGTTTCTCTGTCAATTGGGAATATGTTGAAGTTCAAATTTGTGGACGAGGACGTCAAACATTTTTCTTCTCTTTATCCGTTTCTTCAAATTTGTACGTGAATTATTTTATCTACCATATAAATGGTTGAATTTTCATTTTAGTTTTAGTTTTTGGTAGTGTGTGCTTATGTACATGGTCACCACATTGTGTTCAATGTCTTGTAATCACTTAAATTACTTATTGATATAACTAGCATTTATAACTAAGAGTTTGTGTTGGCGTGGTGATGAAGAATTTGTGCTCTTTAAAGAGAGGTCACAAGTTCAAATTCCACAAAAAGTTGAGTATGTATGCCTTTTTGTAGCACCCTTATGTGCCTCCCACAAAAAGTACAAGTGTCAAAATTTCGTAAGTGAGGGGTTCAACACTTAGTGCATTGGTTAGATGGTGGTGGTGGTGGTGTTGGTGTGCCCACCATGGCTCAAACCTCCTACTAGGCCATTTGTTTGTTAGTTGGGCCTTTGTTGATCATTTACACTTAGGCATCACCAATTGCATTAAAATTTACGAGGCACTTTTGGAAAAATTAAAATTAAAAAAAAAAAACTTCTAAATGAATTTAATAGCATTCCAACTAAAAACTTAAATAAAGCCTTCCATATTCTTTCAATAAATGAGGGGTTCAACACTTAGTGCATTGGTTAGATGGTGGTGGTAGTGTTGTGCCCACCATGGCTCAAACCTCCTACTAGGCCATTTGTTTGTTAGTTGGGCCTTCGTTGATCATTTACACCTCAGCATCACCAATTGCGTTAAGATTTACAAGGCACTTTTGGAAAAATTAAAATTAAAATTACAAAAAACTTCTAAATGAATTTAATAGCATTCCAACTAAAAACTTAAATAAAGCCTTCCATATTCTTTCAATCTCTCTTAATTATCAAGTTAAATATTATTTAAATTTTAATAATGTAATGATATAATCTCTCTCTCTCTCTCTCTCTCTCTCTCTCTCTCTCTCTCTCTCTCTCTCTCTCTCTCTCTCTCTCTCAAGATATCATAATCAAATCGGCTTCTTTGTAATATTCTTCCTTTCTTGCTTCTTAACATGTCGTCAAAATTTTCGTGTCTCATCATGTTTGTTAATAATGGAAAGCATTAATGACTCCAAATATTCCACAAAAAATAGATTGCATATTTGTAGTATGTTGTTTCTACTATTTCATTCAATGCATGCACAAACTTGTTACAAGCACTTTCAGAGCTCTCACTTTCAACTAAAAATAAATTTTGAAGGGCCAAAATAAGGCATTAATCTATAGTAAGAAAAGAGGAATGACATAAATTTCAAAGCTTCAAAACAAATGACACAAACCTTTTATTAGAAATGCACATTAACAAATTCAAAGCTTACATATCTACATGTTTGGCTTTGCAACTTCTCAGCTGAAAATTTTCAAATTCTCTGTTAGCACATGGTGGCTAACAATGGAGGGGGCCCTACACCCCACTAGCGAACCCTCCTCTCGACACAAATATTGTGCTTTTTGAGGACTCTACTACGGTGTTACGAGGTATTCAGACTACAATAGTGGATTCTTCTCTTGTTGATGATGATGATGCACGTGAGAGAATACACAAGGAGGAGCATATGCATCAGAAAGAAAACCCAATAGCTACAAGAGTGCTCTAGTTAATGGGAATCAAGGACATCAAATCCAAAACAAAGCACCAGAATACATAAAAACTTAGTAGGGAGCTGAAATTAGACTCCTGAATTCAATAGTTGACCATATCATATCATCATTGAATAATGTGTTGGTTGGGAAATTTTTCTCATTTAGGCCAATGATTGATATGGTAAGAAGATCGGTAGCAGAAAGATGGAAACTGAAGGGGAGTGTGGCCTTGAGCACTATGCCTAGAAGTATTTTCTTGTTCAAGTTCACTGCTTAGGAGGACTTAGTTTTGATTCTTGTTGTTCTTGGGAGTATGGGGAACATTACATGTCCCTATGCATGTGAAAATTAGGGTTTGAACCTAATATTGATCTCAACAAGATTGCACATGTTTCGATCAGGATGTTGGGATTGTCGTTGGAATTTAGCGATGAGCAAATTTCAAATAGGTTGGAAGCAAACTTGGGCATTAGGTGGATGTAGATGATGTGACAAAGGCGATGTCCAAGTTAGTATTTTCTAAATTCTGTATAAATGTGGATGTTAATAAGACCCTCCCAAATTTCATTATATTGCAATCAAATTTGGGAAAAAGGACACAGGCACTAATTTATAAGAATGCTATTATTTACTAGATATAGGTACTCCAAACCAGGACATGTGATTTTAGATTGTAGAGCCCCCTCGAAGAAACAACAAAATTTGATAGAATATTGTACCTCTCCCACTATAGTCAAGAAAAGGGAAAATTATGGGGAAGTCTCAGAAGATGAGACTAATGAATACCCATTCATAGATGGAGTTTTAAAACTAATGGAAACTCCAAACAAAACTACTACCCTGATAGAGGAGCGAAAATCCCGTAAAAAATCCCACTTTGTGGAAGGGGAGCTAAAATCCCCATAAAAGAAGGTCCACTTGGAGGAAGAGGATATTTTTACTTCTTCAAATGCAAGAAAATCAAAGGGTGGGCATTCAACTACTCCTGGTGGCTACTTTGTGCTAAAAAGGATTGAACCTTCACCTTTAAAGAATGAAACTTTATCTCTTGAACCCAAGAAACCCTCCTCACCCCCAGGTCCAACCTCCAATCTAATATCAATGGGTGAGGAATAATACTCAACCCAAAAATGGATAACTTGAGCTAAGAAGATTGATGTTAGCATTGAAAATAAGACTAGTCATCCATCACAAAGGCTTTCAAGACAAAGAGAGGTTACAAGAGAAAATGTTCATGGAAGGCATAGGACCCTTGATGTAACATCCAAATGTAACAAATGAAATTCCTCCCATTGAATATGTCGAGGTTGAATAGTCCTCAGAACCAATGTTCACTGAGGAGTTGTATATTTGAAAAGGAAATTGAGATTCTTTTATTGCAAGAAGTGAAGATGACTATGGACACCTTTACCGCTATTGTTGATAAAATTTGGTTGCATTCCTCTTACTTCATCAATGATTCTTATGGTGCTTTTTTTTTTTTGGGGGGGGGGGGGGGGGGGGGCNGGGGGGGGGTGGTCGCCATGTTGGATCCCAGAAAATTAAATGACAATCTTGTTCTTATTCGCCAAACTATTTAGATGCTTGTTTTAACTCGAGGAACTATTCTTGGTACCTAAAAAATGTGTAGGGCCCTAACATGCACTGAGGGTGCAAGGAGGTATGGGAGGATATCACTCCTATAGTTCTTGATGACCATGACTCCTTCTGGATGGTTGCAGGAGATTTTAACTCACCCCTATTCCTTTCTGAAAAGATGGGAGGAGTGATGGATTACTCTGATAACATGGCTAACCTAGTAGACTTTATCGGTAAAGTTGACCTCTTTCACATTAAGTTGTCTAGGAAACCTTTCACTTGATCAAACAATAGGAAAGGAAACAATCTTATTCAGGTTAAACTTGACCAATTCCTAGTTTATGCTGACTAGGACATTGGTTAAATGTCATGCTCCAGGCCTTTCCAAGGAGAGCATCATATCACAATATGGTGCTTCTTTAATGGACCGATAGACCTCCAAGCATACATCTTCCCTTCCACTGTGAGATTATGTGATCTTCACATATAGACTTTAGGACGTGTATTCAAAGAATTGTTGGAGTATTCCAATACAAGGCTCTACCATGTTTCAAGTTTCTCAAAAAATGGATTTAATTAGGAAATGTGTTAAAGAATTGAATAAATTCACTTTTGGAGATATATTTATTCAAAAGAAAGAAAGAAATTCTAAAGTAATAGTTTTACAAGAATTGATGGCTTAGGGTGACTTCTCACAAGTGATTTGTCGAGATGAAGAAATTTTGAGAGAAAAGTGGATGGAGAACCTTTTTTTTTTTTAAAAGAGATCTATTGGAAGAAGAAGTACAGGGTGCAATGGTTGAAAGAAGGGGACATGTTCTTTTCCTTCTTCCACAAATGTGCAAGTAACCATAAGAAAATAAATAGCATTCAGAGTTTAAAAAATGATATGGACCAAAAGATTACAAAGGACTCATATAAGTTGGGAGTAATGGGTGTTGACTATTTTTTCAATGCCTATAGAGAATATGGTGGACATAAATTATATTGTTGAGATTTTACAATGTCTCTTGGTGGCACTTAATACTACTAATGATGCCTAAATCCTTGTTTTGATCACCGAAGAGGTGAAAATTACTGTCTTCTCAATGGGAGCTTATAAGGCCCCTAATTCTAATGGTTTCTCATCGACATTTTTCCAAGAATTTTGGTACATTGTGGGATTTTATGTAACTATGGAACTTAAGAACTTTTTTAGAATTGGTAAATTATTGAAAAGGCTTAATAACACTTTCATTGCCTTAATCCCCAAAATACAAGAGCCTAAAATACTTGTGGACTTTAGACCAATTAACCTATTATTGTCAATCAGGATTGCACCCGTGATGCAAAGTGTGAAACCTCGCAATCCTGTTGAAACATGGAAACGTTCTTGCTACTATGAATGGGAACGAGCCTCCAGATCATAGGTTGGCTACCTCCTCGTGATCACCTAAACTATTTCTTCAAGAAGAAAAGGGGTAGAAGGATGTGCTGAAAAGACAACTAAACTACTGAGGTGATTCACCAAAATTTGATGTTGCAACAAAAACTTAAGATAAATAGACATGTGAAACACAATTATCAACTTGATAAATTCTGCAATAATGATTTAATGAAGGGTTCCTTAACCAGCAATAAAGAGGAAAACACTAATGTTTTCACAGTTTAATCACTTAAAATCAGTGGCAACACAATCATAACAATCAAACTACTACACAAAAGATAGCTGGAAAAGGTATCAGAACTCTATATAAATCTCCAAGGATCTGCTACAAACTGCCTCCTTACAATGATGCCTACTTTTTGCAATGTGCAAAAAAGGTCAAAAAGAAGAAGGTCCTGAATAATAAGATCAAAGTACAAGATATAGCCATCAGATCTCAATGGTCGAATGTATGAAAAAACTCCTCAAAAAGGGGTCTCAAACTACAAAAAACTGAAGTCTAACTGCTGAAAGAGCCCCCCCAAGCCAAGTGTCACTGAAACTCAACTCAAACTGATCTTCTAACTGCCCCTCAACTCCCAAAATCATGCAACAATGTGAGGAGGTCGGATAGAAGGAAAAATCCCACAAAAAGAGGGTCATAACTACATGAACTGTGCCCCAAAATGCTCCAAAACAGCTCCCCAATTGATGATAACTGCATGGTAACTTAAAAAACACCTCAAGAAGCCATCAACATAAACCTCCCTTAGAAATCAGCATGAGATGGGATAATCAACTGCTAGTTGACCCAAGTAAAGGTGACATAACCGAGCCATAACCCTAGATTAGACCTTCTAAACAACCATTCTCCAAAAATACCTTTGAACAATTAACAATATTTGCTTTATAACATTTAGTAAACTATTGTTATTATCCACAAAAGATGTGCCAAACCTTCAAAACCTTATTTATTTATTAATTAACTAATTGATTATGTTTAGTATATTTGATATATTCCAAATGAATAATATAAATATTCATTTAAAATATTGAATATATTAAATATAATTGTTTAATTAATTAATTAATTAATAAGTTTAACCAAAGAAACATATTATTTATCTAATAATGATAACAATTTAATTTTAAAATGAATAACTTGCTATTCACTTTAAATTTAAATATGTCAATATTGTTATTATTATTAAATGAATAATATATTTTCTAAATAAAAGAATACTTGAACTAATTATCTTTATTATATTTTAATAGTTTAACAAATAATAAATCTTATTATACTATTTAATATATTAAATATAACTTATAAAAGTTTTACTTAATATATTTAATTGTTATAATAAAATTTACATTATTCTTTATACCTTTTAGATATAGTAAAGATAATTAATAAAACTCTAACCCCATTTAATAATATATTTTAAATTATATGCATAATATATATTTAATAGATTTCAACACCATTTATTAAATACAAATTATGCATATAGTTTAACATATATAATTAAAAAAGCTTAGAAAAATAAAAAAGACATCATAAATTTTGAATACAAGGCAAAACCTAAGGAAAGAAAAACACCCTAAGCCCCTATTCGAATATCAACTTGTTTTGAAACAAGTTTGAAATCCGGTGCATAAGACTATGGATTGAAACCCTATTCAATTCATTCACACTTTCGTCCTTGGGAGGTCTCTGTGCGCCGCCATGAGGGATGAGGGTTTGAAGTTTCATCTGTTGCTTTGCTGGTTGTGTTTGAGTGAACGTCGCCATGACTCTAGAGTTTCTTTGGAATAAAAAGGTGGCTAGTTCCTTTTTCCTCTCTATTTGGAGGGTTGTCGCCATGGTCTTCTTTGACCGCGTACCTTTCTCTTTGTATCTTTCTTCCTCTGGTGGAGATATTTCTTCTCTTTCTCTTGGCGTGGGGATGTTGTTGTCTGCTCTTGGAGTGAGGATGTTGTTGTCTGCTCTCTTTCTCTATGCTGGCCGCCATTCTTTGACATGAAGGTTTCTTGCTCTGTTGCTTTTTCTGAGATGAATGTCTTCTTTTATGTGGCTGAAAACCGTTCCTTTTCTCTGCTCTATCCACTGTTGTATGCCCTTGAAGGGAGCTGCCATCATGAGCGCTTCTCCACATGTTCCTTGAGCTGCCTCCATAAAGTTTTGAAATACTCTTTGAACTGCTGCTTATGAACATTGTGTTTTAAAAATGGAGTTTCACCATCTCCATCTCTGCTGGTAAGTTTGTCACTGTATTTTACCTTCTATGCATTTCTATGAGCTTTCTGGGTAATTGTAGCTTGTAGCTTGTTTAAAACTGAAAGTTTCTTCTTTTTTTCTTTCCATGAAAAGATGCTCAAATCTGTACTTAGCTTTTCCTTTTGTTTAAAAATGTTGCTGCATCTCGATGAGCTTTCTAGGACCTTAGCCTGTAAATGAGGGTTTTTGTCATTACCATATGCATATTTCCTTTCCTTCTTACAAGCTTCATCATCTGCAAATTATACAAACTACAACTCTTTAAAACCATGGGTAACTTCCTTTGCATGTTGGTTGGCTGGGAACTTTGTATACTTATCTCAAATTATTTTCATGAAGAGTTGTTACATAGAAAATAGGAGTTGGTGCCATCATAGAAATAAATAGCCTTTGAAATTGGCCTGAAAGCTTGATTGGTAACTGTCCTATACAGACGTGGAAACCATAACTGATAAACTGAATTCACACTCCAGTAAAAAATAACCACAACATCAACAGAAAATATAGTGAAGAGTAGATTGTACAATGATAAAAACCAATCTGTATATAGTGATTGTCCATGAATAAAAGAAAATTTTCAAGAAAGAGGAACTGTGCCAACATTGAAAAGTCTGCTGCCATAGTTGCCTGTTGTCCTTCAACGCCATTAATTCCAACATCAATATTTAACATCATTTGCACCATCATCAATCAATAAACAAATCTGGTTGTTATTGATTTTAACAAGCTCTGTGACAAGTGCTTTCTGTTTAAGAAACACTCGACAACAAATTACTGAATCTCATTGGAAGGATAATGTTAAAAAATATTTTTTTTCAAGCCTTTATATGAAAGAACAAACCCGAGTGCTTTTCAATCACTAATGACTGCATTGGATGTTTCTTCTGTCTGATCACCCGAAGTTATCTCTCCTGCTTGAAATTGCTTATTGCTTAATATTGAACATATCTCATTTAAATTTTTCCTTTCTTTCCATGTTTCCACTTGAAGTACACCATTATTCTCTAAATGTATAATATGTTCTCTCATGCTCTTTTGCAAAATTCTGCAGGCATAACCAATATTTATTGTTGTTTCCATTTTATTTTTATCGTTGTGCTCTCAGCAATTATACTGCCCTCTGATCCTCTTGTGAACATTTACTGATTTTCTGAAACAATACGAACAACACCAATTACTTAATGATTTATGAATTGAAACAGCAACGTTTCCTTTTGGCTGTTTATGAATGCTTATCACAGCATCATTTCAATTTATCTTTGTACAACATAGAATGTATACATGGTACTTCAGCAGGTAACATGATTTGATATGTTTATTGTATCTCTCCTCCATAAGCTGCTATCTGTAATCATGTGCTCTGCTTACCATTATCTTTGAACACCCCTGTAGTGTCCTTATTGTACTTCTGCTATATGTATGTTATTTTCACTACTGAAAATTACTAGTTGCTGACATAGTACAACTTTTAAATGAAATCCATTTCTAAACAAGGTGCTACGCTGTTCAATGTTGTTACTCCTTTATGCCTCATGAAATCTCTTCTCTTTGATCAACATTTATGAACATTATATATTATGAAGCAGCATGATTAATTCATTGTATGGTTATAGATGCTAAATACCTAGGTTTTCCTCTTTATAGCATATCTCATTGTAAGCCTTTTCCACTCTTGTTGATCTTATTGATCGTATTGTAGCTTGTAGCTTTTCTAGACATCCATATGATGAGTTATACAGCTGATCTGGTTATTCACCATTTGCTGCTCTTTCTTTCTTTTCAAGCAATAGTCCTTCATGTTGAATGTCTGAAGGTTTTATATTTCTGAAAACACATCCCTTCAACAACATAGATCTTCGAGCCTGCCCCCTGATTTGGCTAGAAGGTCCCATGCTTGAACCTATGCATGCCCCCTCAACAACCTCCTCTAGTCCTCCGGTCTTCGCCCCTTCATGCCTTCAGTCGGAAGGTTTCATGCGCGTAGTGACTACATGTCCCTTCGACAACCTACTTAGTCTTCATACATGCACCTGAACATGAAGAAAACAACATTAATAAAACACATTCTCTCTTCCTTGATGATTCTGAATATGTCTCTCTACATTGTTGTCTTGCATTTTTGTTAATGAATAGAGATCAGCACAATAGGGTAAGGGTTAGTTTTCTCCATTGCTTAGTTCATCCGAACTAACCCCTCCCTCTTTTCTTCTTTTTTGTAGGTGAATCATGGATGCGAGTCCAGAAATGTGATTACCTCCAGCACGCAACAGCGTTCAGAACCACAGCAACAATATCAGGCAATGGAAGGGCCTAACCTTTATCCCTCTTGCATTGATTTTTCTTTTCATTTATGAAAAATGAAAATAGCTCTTGTATTTCTTTGCATTTCTGATTTTGACATGCATGCTTGCATTATCCTAAAACCATGGGTTGTGTGGTTGTTGTTTTAAGAAAAATGTATTTCATTTGAATATCTTTTAATGAAAAAGATCCTTTGTTGATAATTGAACACACTTCAAGTTCTTCTATTTTAAAAGCAACCACTGCTTGTGTGGCTAATTTAAATGCTATTCTTTTGATTTCAACTGTAAATTTGAACAACATCTGTACTTTATAAAAGAAATTTGTATTTTCTATAACTTAGGGCAGCAACTTTATTTTTTTAAAACATGATATAGATTTAACATTCAAACCAGTCACCCCTTAAACTCAAAATAACCTTATTTCACCAGAAATATCAGGGTTGAAAACAACCCTACCAATTTGAAACGCATAGTGAAAATATGGTAACATTTTGGCGACCTCTTAGGGGTGTTTTCCTGCAAAATAGTATATAACCAGTAGCCTTGCATAATCCATCTGGCGTAGAGTCTTTCTCCAAACTTGAAAACTGAAAACCTCTCCAAACTAAAAACAAAACATTGTTGCAAACTATAACTAAACAGAAACCAGATGTATCACTATTGTGCTATAGTGTTCCTATGTGGATGAAATGCTTATGATATGGGGCAGCGAAAAAGATTTCATGCCCTATATGATAAGTGTTTTCTTCATGTAGGAATGGTGCAATACAACAACACTTTTCTTGATTCCTTCTACCACACAACTGAAAACTGAAAACAAAAAGGCAGAATGATCTTGAACAACCACCTGGATTACACAATGAATGTGTGAACATGATGCTTTATGATATGAGATAGTGGAAACTATCCATGTCTCATGTGATGAGCATGATGTTCATGCATTCATTGCGTGATTGATCTTGTTGTTTCTGCTCACTCTAACCTTTAAGACCGCAAAGCAAACTAAATGCTACTAACTAAAGCAAATTAACTATGTGCCAAGCACTTATTCAAATTAACTCACCTCAAAAGCAATGCTTGAGGTGGATCCCATTAACTGGGATTAGCAATTCTTCTCCTTGCATATTGGAGAGCTGAAAGGCATTGTGTGCCTTGCATCCTGTAATTATAAATGGGTCATTCCAAATGGCATCAAACTTTGAATGTTTGCCAGGTCTACTCTTCAGCTCATCCTATTTGAGCACCAAATCACCTTCTGTAAAGACTCTTGTGACAGATTTCTTGTCAAATGTCTTCTTCATTTGATCATGATGTTTCTCCAAATTTTAAAAAGAATCCTTCCTTATCTCTTCCAACTCTATCAATTCAGCAAGCCTTCCCTCCATAGGCTGCTGGCCCAATAGGTCCAAATCTTTGATCAAACTCAAGCTGGGTAATTCAACTAAAATTGGCAATCTTGCCTCTCTTCTGTAAACCAGCGTGTAAGGTGAATTCCCTGTTGAGCACTTTGGGGTAATCCTATCAACCCACAAGGCTTGTTTCAGCTTGCTATTCCAAACTCTTTGATCATCCTCAATAGTCCTCTTAATAATGTGAATCAAATTTTTATTTGTTGATTCAGCTTATCCATTACCCTGTGGGTAATAATTAGATGAGGTACTAAGATAAATATTATTTCTTACTGCCCAATCAGTAATTCTTGTGCCTAAAAAGGCCAAAGCGTTATTATAAACAATGGATTCAGGTGTTCCAAACCTTGCAATCAGATCTTCATAAAAATTCAGAACTGAAGTCTCGTTTGCATCCTTGAATGCAACAACTTCAGTCCACTTTGTAAAGTAATCTATTGCTGTTAGAATATACTTATGCCCTGAACTTGACAAAGGGTTAATGGGACCAATAAAATCCAATCCCCACTTAACAAAAGGTTGTTCAACCTGAACTGGATTCAAAGGTAAAGCTACTAACCTCTATTTATTTGCAAAAACATCACACTTTAGACACTTCCTCACCCATGTGAAGGCATCCGTAAATAGATTTGGCCAGAAATAACCAGCCTTCATTATTTTTAGTGTTGTAGTCCTTGCAGCAAAATGACCACCAGCTGGTCCATCATGAAACTCTTCTAGAATCTTCTCTATTCGATCTTCATTAATGCATCTCAGCAACACACCATTGTAATCCCTTCTAAATAGTATATTATCAATTTCAACATAAGGAATAGCATGTAATCTAAAATACCTTCTTTGAGAGCTGCTCAAACCATGAGGGCATTCACCAGTGTGAAGATACTATTGTATTTGCTCCATCAATCCATGATAACTGTTGGTTTGCTTCTCTGATCTGCATTATCATGGGTAAGTACAACATTACCTTGATGTTGCTGAATGTCCTTATTGTTTTCAGCAAGCTTCTCACACATTCCTTTCCCTCTTACAAGCTTTGTGACCTTGATTTCTACGTCATACTTCATCACACGGGTTATCCATCCAACCCTTTTATCATTTAAATCTTTGTTCAACAGAAAGTCTTTCACACTTAGATGGGCAACCATTAGATGAACCTTATTGCTTGCGATTAGAGGCTTGAATTTTTTAAGGCTTCTTATGATAGCAAGAACATGTTTTTCAATAAAAGTATAATGTTGTTCGTAACCCTCCAATCCTTGGCTGAAAAAAGAAATAGGTTGTTCTTGCCCTTCTACATTTTGTTGTACCAGCGTTGCTGAGATTGATTGATCAGCCCCAAAAGCATATAAAATAAAATCTTTCTCAAAATTGGGGTTAATCAATGTGGGAGCGCTTGATATTGCCTCTTTTACCTCTTTAAAACTGAGCTTGCCCTCTCTAGTCCAGGTGAAACTCACATTCTTTTTAAGCATTGTTGTCATAGGTTTCAAAACAGTAGCAACGTTTGGAATAAACCTTCTCAAAAAATTGATCCTTCCAAGGAAACTTTGCAGCCCCTTTTTGTGAGCTGGTAATGGCAATGCCAAGATGGCACTTACCCTTTTAGGGTCAATGGTGGTACCATACTTGGACACAATGTGACCCAACAGTTTGCCTTCATGAACAGTGAAGATACACTTCTTGGGATTCAAGGAAACACCAAATTCTCTACATCTTTCAAATATCAGCCTTAAATGCTTGAAATGTTGTTCTGAGTCTTTTGAGAATATAGTAATGTCATCTAAATAAACAAGTACAAACATGTTTATGAGTCCATGGAAAGCCATCTCCATCACTTTCTGAAAGGTAGCTCCAGCATTTGACAATCCGAATGGCATCTTTTTGTAAGCCATTGTTCCCCACTTGGTTGTGAAAGCTATTTTGAACTGGTCTTCCTCTTTGACCAGAATTTGATTATATCTGCTAAAACCATCCAGCAAAGAGAAATGATCAAAACCTGAAACAAATTGTAAAATCTACTCCATGGAGGGTAGCGGGTGATGATCCTTCAATGAGGCACGATTCAAGTCTCTAAAATCAACACAAAGCCTTATTTCGCCATTCTTTTTCCTCATAGGTACAAGGTTGGATACCCAGGATGTATGCTTGATTGGAAATACAATATTTCCCTCCAGCATCTTAATAAATTCAGATCTCATGAGTTGTTCCATCTTTGGATTTAAAGGCCTCTTCTTCTGTCTGACAGGCTTTACACCTGGTTCCAGCTTTATTGTGTGCTGGGCTAATTGAGGGTCAAAACCCTTCAAATCATGGTATTGACAAGCAAAAATATCATTATACTCTTAACATAATAAAACAAATTGATGTTGTTCTTCTGCAGTACATATTTTTCCAAGCTTTAAAAACTTATCCTTGGCAACTTGAACAACTTGGTATTGATCCTCTTTTACTGCTAAGCTAGTTTTATCAGTACGCAATTCATCGTCAGTATTAAAAATTTACTCAAGTGTCACAAGACCCTTAGGTATTTTATTACCTTTCAACTGTACAATCTAGTTTTCATATTTCTGCTGGTACTTTTTCTGATTTCCATTTGAGAACTCAGCCTCTTCAATCAGAAAATTCAGAATCTGCTCATCACTATCAAAAACTTCCCAATTCACATTATTATCAGGCACATATGGTCTTACTACCACTTTAACATATGGCTGGGACTGAACATTTTTGGTATCATTAGGTATGTCAAATTCAACTCCCATGGCTGCTAACCTATCAGCCTATTTGTTTTGGCCTCTTGGGACTGAAACAATATTAAAGGCAGCAAACTCTTCAATCAAGTCCAGAACTCTATGCTTGTATAATTTCAAAACATCATTCTTGGCTGAACTTGCATTTTGATTTGATTAACCACAAGCTCACTATCACCAAAAACCTTTAAACAGTCAATTTTCCTCATTCTGGCCCATTCTAAACCATGCACAAGAGATTCATACTCTACTGTATTATTTGTACAGCTGAAAGTAAAACAAAAAGAAGAATAATACTTTTCACCAACAGGTGAAATAAGCATGGCACCACCACCTGAACCATTACGTGCCTTGAACCATCAAAATACAGCTGCCATAAACAATTAGAATGGTTTTCAGACTGTTGTTCCTCATTTTTAACAAGATTTGGAATGCTGATTTGTTCATGAATGACATAATTACCAAGTCCAGTCATGTCCATGTGATTGAATGGCTGCTCTTCGCTGTCTTCAGCAGCCCATTCATCCAAAATGATGTCTGGTATGCCTTCCAACAACGTGCTAGGATCTAGCAGCAAGCTAGTCATCCTCATGAAAACTCAAATTTGCATTTATTGGACTTGGAGTAAAAGGTTCTATATGGTCCTTGGCTAATGGATCTGCTTTTATGGTGACCCTTGTACCATAGCATGTTCTGAAGAATATATGAGACCAATCAAAAGATAGATAACCCCCTATCTTTGTTGTAAAATCCCTACTCAAACAGATAGAAAAATAGGGTGGCAAATCAATTACATAGATGTCTTGTGGTATTGAAAAGTTAGGACATGCATGCAGGGTTAAATCTAGATTTATTATGACACCAACTATATTGATGGCTGATCCATCTAATTGAACAACTCCCCTTTCTAATGGCTCATACTTTAAACCCAACTTGTCAACCAACTGCTTGGGCATAACAGAACTTGTGGCCCCTGAATCTATCATACAATTGTGAACTAGAAAACCACCAATAATCAGGGTCACATATAAAGGAGCTGGCTTGTGTGAACTATCCCTAGGGGTAAAAGCACTAGCTAGCATAACCTTGGACTTATCTTGAACAGGCTGATCTGAAAGTGATATTCTAGCCAATGCTCGCCTCATACTCTCTTTTTGACCAGGTAATTACAAAGCATCTAATAATGAAATGCTATCTGTAGCTTTTCTCATATAATCAACAATGTTAAAATTGGTGAAACTAACCTTTTGCTGAAGCTTATCAGCAGCAGCATCCTTTTGTCCTTGTGGTACTGAAAGTTGCATTTTCTGTTGATCACGGGTAGGTGCTTGCTGTCCTCTTGGTAAAATCTTCACACCTTGGGCTTGTGTAACAACGGGCTGCCATTTTTGACTGCTTCCAGCCTGATTAGAATCAGAAAATGCTGGTATCTTATCTTTTCTAGCTTGCTGGTTTAAATCAGTAGCTCTGGTTTTTGATCTGGTGTTCGCTGAAATAGGATCATACTGCTAGTTTTGTGCAAAATTTGCACCACAAATATCCCCATTTTGAGAATTCATCAAGGCAACATGTGGTTCATTGGAATCCAATTGTGAACCTTGTTGTTCTGACCCATCTTGATTTGCACCTTGTTGTCCCAAAATGTTGTTTTGCACCGTAAGAGCCTGATTATGTATCCCATTTGAGCAGGTGGCCTGATTGTGAGGCTGATTACATGGGTAGCACCATTCGTAATCTTGAACCGTATTGTTCTGAACAGGAACCATCACTTTTGAAGTGCTTGGTGTATTTGGATTATATGGTTGTCCAGCCCTTTGATTATAACAAAATTTCTTCTTTGGCCCTGATAATCAGCCTGATAGGCAGGCCTATTTGCCTGAATTGGAGCTTGATAAGGCCTATTTGAGCTCTCATTCTACTTCTTAAGGTTGATCATCTCATTGCCAAGGTTCTGCAATGTCTTCATGAGCATCTCATTTTTCTCTTTTATGTCCTTGTATTCCTGAGATGATGCTGTAATTTGTTGCGTTTGAGCAGCAACTTGAGCATTGAATGCTGGAAAAACTGGTATAACAGCTACAACAGGTGGTATAGCTGTTGTACTTTGCTGAATCTCAACAAAATATGGCATTGGTGGCCTTGGAGCTATCTTGCCTGCTTGGATCAGGCTATTTTTAGCCCTTATGGCCACTTCATAAGCTGCTACAAGCGTGATTCCGCCCATAGATTGAATCTGAACTGATATATCACTGTTAAAAGCTCTTAAAAAATACAAAAAAGCATAA
Organism: Thuja plicata; assembly: GCA_018584345.1. NCBI lineage: Eukaryota > Viridiplantae > Streptophyta > Pinopsida > Cupressales > Cupressaceae > Thuja > Thuja plicata. The sequence goes on from MU227479.1 coordinate 2,953,067, forward strand.
TCATTAGAGGGCTTAACTGTTGGTGGAATTATGTCCCACGTCTTTTGGAAATGGTGATTGAAATCCATTATGTGTTCATGAGGTTCTCTCTTGACCGTAGTCAATTGCTCCACCAATGACAAATGATCATATTTGTCTTCAAAATGAGTGCATAAGGCAGCTCCCAACTGATCCCATTCTGTAATAGAATTGACAGGCAATCTTCTAAACCAATCAAGAGCTTTACCTTTAAATGATGCAGTGAGCAATTTGATTGCTATGTCTTGTTCAGTGATTTGATGTAGTCCACATAGAGAAGCCACATCTCTGATATGCTTAATGGGTGTGGTGTGATCTTCTCCCATGAAATATGGAAGTCCCTTCAGAGCTACAGCTAGTATATCATGATGTTGCTTAATATTCAAGGGACTCCCTTGATTAAAAGCCATAAAAGGCTGATTTCGGGCCATTTGTGGTCCAAGAGGTGGCTATCGTACTTGCTGAATATGGTTAACAGGTGGCTATTGCAGTTGATTTTCTACTGGTATTTTAGTTGCAGCAGCCTGAAAATGATTTGTACAGGCTGGTAGCTCTGAACAAGAGGAGCTAGGAATCTCAGAACCACAAGTGCTAACACTGAAAACTAAGATCCTTGATTAATCCAATTCTCAAAATCGTCAAAAACCATATTGCCAAACGCTGCTATAGTAGGATCAGTGGTTGTTTCTGTTACTCTACCATTTCTTCTTGGTAAAACAACACCTCTCCTCGCTGCTCTGCCTCTTGTTCTCCCAAATTGGAGCTCTTGAAATTCAGGTCTGCCCCTATTTTGGCGAGTATAAACGTTTCTCATAAGCTGCAATAATTGTATAAGCAAAAACCAAGTCCTTAGAGTCGCCAAGTGCTCAAAATAATACCTCCCACAAGGCTGGAAACTGATGTTCGCACTAAAATAGTAGCTTTAATGAAGTGTTGAATCAACCTGTGGAACAAAAACGTGTCCCACCGGGCATGCCAAAAACTGTTGTCAATCAGGATTGCACCCATGATGCGAAGTGTGAAACCTTGCAATCTTGTTGAAACATGGAAACATTCTCGTTGTTGTGAATGGGAACGAGCCTCCGGCTCATAGGTTAGCTACCTCCTCATGATCACCTAAACTATTTCTTGAAGAGGAAAAGGGGTAGAAGGATGTGCTGAAAAGGCAACTAAACTACTAAGGTGATTCACCGAAATTTGATGTTGTAGCAAAAACTTAAGATAAATAGATATGTGAAACACAATTATCAACTTGATAAATTCTGCAATAATGATTTAATGAAAGGTTCCTTAACCAATAATAACGAGGAAAACACTAATATTTTCACAGTTTAATCACTTAAAATCAGTGACAACACAATCATAACAATCAAACTACTACACAAAAGATAGCTGGAAAAGGTATCAGAACTCTATATAAATCTCCAAGGATCTGCTACAAACTACCTCCTTACAATGATGCCTACTTTTTGCAATGTGCAAAAAAGGTCAAAAAGAAGAAGGTCATGAATAATAAGATCAAAATACAAGATATAGCCATCAAATCTCAATGGGTCGAATGTATGAAAAAACTCCTCAAAAAGGGGTCTCAAACTGCAAAAAACTGAAGTTTAACTGCTGAAAGAGCCCCCCCAAGCCAAGTGTCACTGAAACTCAACTCAAACTGATCTTCTAACTACCCCTCAACTCCCAAAATCATGCAACAATGTGAAGAGGTCGGATAGAAGGAAAAATCCCACAAAAAGAGGGTCATAACTACATGAACTGTGCCCCAAAATGCTCCAAAATAGCTCCCCAACTGATGATAACTGCATGGTAACTTAAAAAACACCTCAAGAAGTTGTGAACATAAACCTCCCTCAGAAATCAGTATGAGATGGGATAATCAACTGCTAGTTGACCCAAGTAAAGGTGACATAACCGAGTCATAACCCTAGATTAGACCTTCTAAACAACCATTCTCGAAAAATACCTTTGAACAATTAACAATATTTGCTTTATAACATTTAGCAAACTATTGTTATTATCCACAAAAGATGTGCCAAACCTTCAAAAACTTATTTATTTATTAATTAACTAATTGATTATGTTTAGTATATTTGATATATTCCAAATGAATAATATAAATATTCATTTAAAATATTGAATATATTAAATATAATTGTTTAATTAATTAATTAATAAATAAGTTTAACCAAAGAAACATATTATTTATCTAATAATGATAACAATTTAATTTTAAAATGAATAACTTGCTATTCACTTTAAATTTAAATATGTCAATATTGTTATTATTATTAAATGAATAATATATTTTCTAAATAAAAGAATACTTGAACTAATTATCTTTATTATATTTTAATAGTTTAACAAATAATAAATCTTATTATACTATTTAATATATTAAATATAACTTATAAAAGTTTTACTTAATATATTTAATTGTTATAATAAAATTTACATTATTCTTTATACCTTTTAGATATAGTAAAGATAATTAATAAAACTCTAACCCCATTTAATAATATATTTTAAATTATATGCATAATATATATTTAATAGATTTCAACACCATTTATTAAATACAAATTATGCATATAGTTTAACATATATAATTAAAAAAGCTTAGAAAAATAAAAAAGACATCATAAATTTTGAATACAAGGCAAAACCTAAGGAAAGAAAAACACCCTAAGCCCCTATTCGAATATCAACATGTTTTGAAACAAGTTTGAAATCCGGTGCATAAGACTATGGTTTCAAACCCTATTTGATTCATTCACACTTTTGTCTTTGGGAGGTCTCTGTCCGCCGCCATGAGGGATGAGGGTTTGAAGTTTCATCTGCTACTTTGCTGGTTGTGTTTGAGTGAACGCTGCCATGACTCTGGAGTTTCTTTGGAATAAAAACGTGGTTAGTTCCTTTTTCCTCTCTTTTTGGAGGGCTGTCGCCATGGTCTTCTTTGACCGCTACCTTTATCTCTGTATCTTTCTTCCTATGCTGGAGATATTGCTGCTCTTTCTCTTGGCGTGGGGATGTTGTTGTCTACTCTTGGAGTGAGGATGTTGTTGTCTGCTCTCTTTCTCTCTGCTGGCCGCCATTCTTTGACATGAAGGTTTCTTGCTCTGTTTCTTTTTTTGAGATGAATGTCTTCTTTTATGTGGCTCAAAACCATTCCTTTTCTCTGCTCTATCCACTATTGTATGCCCTTGAAGGGAGCTGCCATCATGAGGGCTTCTCCGCATTTTCCTTGAGCTGCCTCCATAAAGTTTTGAAATACTCTTTGAACTACTGCTCATGAACATTATGTTTTAAAACTGGAGTTTCACCATCTCCATCTCTGCTAGTAAGTTTTTCACTGTATTTTACCTTCTATGCATTTCTATGAGCTTTCTGGGTAATTGTAGCTTGTAGCTTGTTTAAAACTGAAAGTTTCTTCTTGTTTTCTTTCCATGAAAAGATGCTCAAATCTGTACTTAGCTTTTCCTTTTGTTTAAAAATGTTGCTGCATATTGATGAGTTTTTTGGGACCTTTGCCTGTAAATGAGGGTTTTTGTCATTACCATATGCATATTTCCTTTCCTTCTTACAAGCTTCATCATCTGCAAATTATACAAACTACAGATCTTTAAAACCATGGGTAACTTCCTTTGCATGTTGGTTGGCTGGGAACTTTGTATACTTATCTCAAATTATTTTCATGAAGAGTTGTTACATAGAAAATAGGAGTTGGTGCCATCATAAAAACAAACAACCTTTGAAATTGGCCTGAAAGCTTGACTAGTAACTGTCCTATACAGACGTGGAAATCGTAACTGATAAACCGAATTCACACTCCAGTAAAAAATAACCACAACATCAACAGAAAATGCAATGAAGAGTAGATTGTACAATGATAAAAACCAATATGTATATACTGACTGTCCATGACTAAAAGAAAATGTTCAAGAAAGCGGAACTGTGCCAACATTGAAAAGTCTGCTGCCATAGTTACATGTTGTACATCCTTCAACGCCATTAATTCCAACATCAATATTTAACATCATTTGCACCATCATCAATCAATAAACAAATCTGGTTGTTATTGATTTTAACAAGCTCTGTGACAAGTGCTTTCTGTTTAAGAAACACCCGACAACAAATTACTGAATCTCATTGGAAGGATAATGTTAAAAAATATGTTTTTTCAAGCCTTTATCTGAAAGAACAAACCCGAGTGCTTTTCAATCACTAATGACTGCATTGGATGTTTCTTCTGTCTGATCACCCGAAGCTATCTCTCCTGCTTGAAATTGATTATTGCTTAATATTGAACATATCTCATTTAAATTTTTCCTTTCTTTCCATGTTTCCACTTGAAGTACACCATTATCCTCTAAATGTATAATATGTTCTCTGATGCTCTTTTGCAAAATTCTGAGGGCATAACCAATATTTATTGTTGTTTCCATTTTATTTTTATCATTGTGCTCTCAGCAATTATACTGCCCTCTGATTCTCTTGTGAACATATGCTGATTTTCTAAAACAATACGAACAACACCAATTACTTAATGATTTATGAATCAAAACAGCAACGTTTCCTTTTAGCTGTTTATGAATGCTTATCACAGCATCATTTCAATTTATCTTTGTACAACATAGAATGTATACATGGTACTTCAGCAGGTAACATGATTTGATATGTTTATTGTATCTCTCCTCCATAAGCTACTATCTGTAATCATGTGCTCTGCTTACCATTATGTTTGAACACCCCTGTACTGTCCTTATTGTACTTCTGCTATATGTATGTTATTTTCAATACTGAAAATTACTAGTTGCTTACATAGTACAACTTTTAAATGGAATCCATTTCTAAACAAGGTGCTACGCTGTTCAATGTTGTTACTGTTATCCTAATTTTCAGCATCCATCAAATAATCATAAACATGAAGAGATTGCATTTTAGAGGTCCCATTAATATTATCCTTCAGGTATTATTAATCAACATTTCATAATTACATTCATTTTTAGAAATTGTCATTTTTGTACTCTGAGAGTTGATCACATTCTAGAATTTCTAAATTACAATTTTGATCAATTACATTCTGCATTCAAGCTGAATGTATAATACAAATGTTATTTCATCTTTCTTTTCATGTCAAAACAATAGTACATTGTAGAATAAAAGGCATAATTGAAAGTATGGAGTAGAGGTCCCATGCATTGCCTTGTAGTTGGTTTCTTGATGCTTGCATATTAGGTCTCCATTGATGGTTGCATTTCAGATCCTAGGTCTTCATAGTCCATCTTCATCTGCATGTAGGTCTTCTTAGGGTTTACCTGCATCATGGTGAAAAAGATGTTAGATCCAGTTGGATCTAAGCAATACATGGAACATAAACAACCCACAATCAATCTTTCTGAAAACTGCATATTAATCTGATGAAATCAATAAATTGAGAAAACATTCATTCATAATATCTAAAGAATAGTATTAAAGGGACTTGTTCTAAACATGAAACCTTTTGCTATGTATGATCACTCTGATACATGTTGTTCTTCTCTATATAATCAGATATCTGAATGAAAGGGACTTAGTATTACCATCTGA
>MU227479.1:2972955-2995621 GCA_018584345.1 Thuja plicata
CAAATTAGGTTGATGAATTTAGCAATGGGATGTATCATGTTGATAGACCTTAGGGGTGCTATTATTTAGGCTAGATTTGGGGGAGCTAATTATGAGTTTAGTGTCTTGCTTATGGTAAGATGGTTTTGGAGGGAAGACTATTTTGAAATAAGCCATGTTGGCTATTTAGAGGGAGAATTCTAAATTCATTATGGGGGTCAAAAATTGGTGGAGAATTAGCTTAGTGAATTTCTACTATTCCTATAGTTGTGTTTTCTTTCTTTTTTGTATCCTTTGAGTTACAGATATTGGAGAAGAGGCTCAAAGTGAACTCATTGTTCCTTGATGCCTTAGATTCCTATTTGTAATCACATTATGTCAGATTTTGGTGAAGAATAAAGCACATGTTTTGGCTCATACATGTGGAGTTTTGGTTCTATGATCCTATTTCATCTTTCTTTGCAAGTGTTGTTTTCATTGTTATCCAAGAGAAGTCAGTGTTTCTAAATTCCTTCTTAAGGTGATCAGTTATTTAAAACCTTGTATGGAAAACGTATGTTTGTGAACTATCTGAGCTATTTGTTGTTTAACCCTAGTAGTAAGGTCGGTTAGCCTGTATGTTGATTAGAGACTTGAATGGTCAAGCTTTTGATATGTGAGTTGGAGTTACTATTTTTGTCTTTTCATTAGAAGTCTGAATTCATTCTTGGTGTATCACCCCATTTCCCATCCAGTTTTAAAAATTTCTCCCTTTTCTATAATACAAATTGCAAATTAGGAGAGTGATATTCCATATTTTATAGGTACCGGCCTAGAATCCGAAGATTCCTCTTCATTCATAGTCTACCCATAGCTAGGAGAGGTTTCCATTGTTAGGATGGAATTTTCGTGTAGCCCTAATGGCTGAGTTAGGGCGACAATTCTAAACCTGAACAGTTACTCCTTTATGCCTCATGAAATCTCTTCTCTTTAATCAACATGTATGAACATTATATATTATGAAGTAGCATGATTAATTCACTGTATGGTTATAGATGCTAAATACTTGGGTTTTCCTCTTTATAGCATATCTCATTGTAAGCCTTTTCCATTTTTTCTGATCTTATTGATCGTACTGTAGCTTGTAGCTTTTGTAGACATCCATATGATGAGTTATACAGCTAATCTGGTTATTCACCATTTTATGCTCTTTCTTTCTTTTCAAGCAATAGTCCTTCATGTTGAATGTCAGAAGGTTTTATGTTTTTGAAAACACATCCCTTCAAAGACATAGATCTTCGAGCCTGCCCCCTGATTTTGCTAGAAGGTCCCATGCTTGAACCTATGCATGCCCCCTCAATAGCCTCCTCTAGTCCTCTGGTCTTCGCCCCTTCATGCCTTTAGTCAGAAAGTTTCATGCGCGTAGTGACTACATGTCCCTTCGACAACCTACTTAGTCTTCATACCTACACCTGAACATGAAGCAAACAACATTAATAAAACACATTCTCTCTTCCTTGATGATTCTGAATATGTCTCTCTGCATTGTTGTCTTGCATTTTTGTTAATGAATAGAGATTAGCACAATAGGGTAAGGGTTAGTTTTCTCCATTGCTCAGTTCATCCGAACTGACCCCTCCCTCTTTTCTTCTTTTTTGCAGGTGAATCATGGATGCGAGTCCAGAAATGTGATTACCTCCAACATGAAACAACGTTTAGAACCACAACAACAATATCAGGCAATGGGGGGGCCTAACCCTTATCCCTCTTGCATTGATTTTTCTTTTCATTTATGAAAAATGAAAATAGCTCTTGTATTTCTTTGCATTTCTGATTTTGACATACATGCTTGCATTATCCTAAAACCACGGGTTGTGTGGTTGTTGTTTTAAGAAAAATGTATTTCATTTGAATATCTTTTAATGAAAAAGATCCTTTGTTGATAATTGAACACACTTCAAGTTCTTCTATTTTAAAAGCAACCACTGCTTGTGTGGCTAATTTAAATGTTGTTCTTTTGCTTTCAACTGTAAATTTGAACAACATTTGTACTTTATAAAAGAAATCTGCATTTTTGATAACTTAGGGCAGCAACTTCATTTTTTTAAAACATGATAACAGATTTAACATTCAAACCAGTCACCCCTTAAACTCAAAATAACCTTATTTCACCAGAAATATTAGGGCTGAAAACAGCCCTACCAATTTGAACCGCATAGTGAAAATATGGTAGCACCTATGTAATACAATCTACAAGGTTTTTTCTAAAGTCTTGGTGAAAAGAATCAAGCCCTTTCTTGATGATTTTATTAACTATAATCCAAAATGATTTGTGTTAGGGAGACAAATATCAAATTTTATTATCACTATACATGATATTATTCATTCTATGGATGATTGTCACCTCTCAATAATGGTCCTTAAACTGGACATCTCAAAGGCCTATGATAGGGTAAGTTGGGAATTTATTTTTAAAGTCTTAAGGAGTTGGGGCTCCATGAAAGATTAATCATCCTCATTAAGGAATGTGTGGAAATAGTCTGATTCTTGGTTCTTGTTAATTGAATTCCTAGGGGATTCATTATTGTGGCTAAAGGTATTAGACAAGGATACCCACTCTCCCCTTGTCTATTTATCGCTCTTGCTAAAGTGTTAGGTAGGAATTTTTTGAAAGTTCACATGACCATAGGTAGACTTTAAGGTGTTAATAATTCCTCCAACCCCCCCCCCCCCCCACCCCCCCCCCCCCACACCCACCACTATGCTATAAAAATTTGTTGATGAAACCATCTTATTTTGGAGGGTATCTATCATCAAAGCATGAGAATGGAAAGCCTTCCTTAATGAATATGTGAAGGATTAAGGAAAACATATTAACTATGAAAAGATAAATAATACTTATTCAACACTAAGGAAGATTTGCAGAAGAGAATTAAAGCAATCCCAGCCTATCAAACTGCTACACTTCTTGGAATGTACATTGGTTTTCCTCTTACTATCAAAGATTTGCCCCTGGCATTTTGGAGCTCCATATTATAAAGATTACAAAAGAAGTTGGTTAGATGAAAGGGGAAACTCTTTAGTAGTTTGGGTAAGCTTCAACTTCTTACTACCTCTTTACAAGTCATACATGTTTATTTTCTTTCTTTATTCAAGAGAAGTGGCACCATGGGTCAAAAACTAGAAAGAATATAAAGAACATTTCTTTGGATGGGTATGTAGGAGAAAAAAGAATGGCTTCAGCTAATTAGAATATGGTCTATAAACCAAAAATATATAGAGGGTTAGGAATTAGAAAGCCAATTGTTCTCAACAAATCCCTTATGATGAAAAATGGGTGGACGCTTGTGCTTCACAATGTCAATTAGTTCAAACTTATGAGTGTGAAGTATCTCAATTTTGAGAAATTATATAAAATATTCTACACAATAGGTTATGCAAGTGCATAAAAAATCTAGAATAATATTATCAAGTGTAGAAACCTCATCGAGATAGGACTAAAATGGCAAATTAGAAATGGACATTTAATTCAGTTCTAGGAGGATGTTTGGATCAAGGATACACCTTTGGGCCTAAAGCTAAACTTCAAGGCCATGTATGGTATTGCAAGGAATTTCCTTGGTACTCTGGCTTCTAATTATATCTCTCCATGAAACCCTATAAGGATATGACTCAATGTTGCCATACACAACCGGACATGATCCAAAAAGCCAAGGAATTGCAAATGGTGCTAAATAAGGTCAAGATCTCCCTATTATTAAGGGAGGAGGAATAAAGCTAAAGTAAGGACTCTAAGGGGTTTTTAGTTAAGTAGGCTTATAATATGTTTTTAAAAGAAGGATATTCTTTGATATGGTGGAGGAAGATATGGAATCCTCATTTGATTCCCAAAATAAATTTATTTTGGTGGACAAGCATGTATAATAAAATACTAAGACAAGATAACATGATTAAGAGGGTGGTCTAGTTACCTAATAGATGTGTATTTTGTAATAAGGAGGAAGAATATATTCCCCAAAATTTACTTCATTGTACCTTCACTCATGAATTATGACAAATGGTGCTGATGAAACTTGGGATACCATAGGAAAAAAATAGTACTATTTAACAACTAGTCATTGAGTGTATAGGAACCACTTAAAATCCTCTCATCAAACAAATTGGGAGGTAGATCCCCACATATATGATGGATCTTAGGGAAATAAAGGAATAACAATATTTTCATGGAGGTGGAAAACCTTGTAGGGGAAGTTTTTAGAACCTTAAATAAATTTCTTAAGGAGAAAATCTATGTTACTACCTGGAAGTGCACATTCTTTCCCCCTACCTCCTTTGATGATGTACCATACTAAAAAGTTAGCACCCATAATTGGATGTCTTTAGGACCTATTAGACCCCATTTTGGTGATTTCGAGATTTGAATGTCTTTATTCTTGTTTTTTGCATCTGACATTTTCTTCCTCTACAATTTATCACACACCCCTAGACCCAAGAAAGCTTTGAGAAAAGCAATGTGTGGAAAAGGTCAGCCTTGTCCAAGAAAGTGTTGTCTAGGTTGGCCTTTTCCTAGAGCATTGTGCTTGATTTTTCTCTAGGCCCAATGTGGGGGTTTTTATCTCAAATATTTAATTATGGTCGGCTCACGTAATATTGAATCATGAAATGAGTATAAAGGACACCAAAGCCTCTCATTTTGACATCCATATATACATAAGAAAACATCCAATATATGACATGCACAAGTTTATTTCAAGAGAAAGTGCATGTTATCATCAAGCATTGAAGTTGTGCAATTGAGTATTTGGATTCAATATTTGAAAGCAACCATCCCATTCAAGATCTATAAGTCTCTATTTAGATTCAAGATCCATTCAAGAAAAGGCAATCTTCTTTCATTGATGCAATTTTCTCTCCCATGATGACCAAGTAGAGGAATTCACAAGAAATCAAGGAGATCCATACACCTATTCTTCTTTTTTCTCCTTCTCCATTGAGGTTATCAAGCATACATTCATTCAAGATTTAGAATTGACAAGTGTAGATCCATGCATTTGTGAAGACATCCTTGATTCCACATCTCAAGCATACACTTAAAATAATCTTCATGGGTTTGATAGATCTCAATATCCATCCACGAGGGTTTTACATGCAAGGTGGATACTTAAATTTATCTTGTTTACATTTACTATCCTTTGTGCAATCTCTATTTCATTTCAGGGTTGATTCCTATACAGGGGTTTGACTAAGGAAAACCCCTCCCCATAAGATTTTTCCCCTTTTTTCTCTATGTACAAGAATAGGTATAGAAGTTGTGGATCCAAATTTGAGAATATCAATCATAGTCATAGGAACCCTAAAAAAAAATCATCAGATTTGGAGCTAAATGGACTAGGTTGAAATTATGAAACATCATTCAGGACTAGGTCATCCAGATTGACCTTGTCCTTTGGGACTAAGATTCTCACAGAAGGAAGTTACATACATCAGAAGACCAAATCTAGAGTTTTACTTGATTCAGACACCTCTGTGAGAGTAAAAATCAAATCTGGAGGTCCATTTGTCTTTTCTTTCTTCAAGGTGTGTCCATTCATACTATTTCTTCCCTTGCACTTACTTTTATACATCAGATCTGATATCATATGCTAGTCATTTATCATTTATTTTATCAATCTTGTCAATTTTACATATTATATCATCTTTATTCATTAAAGGAAAGAAACCCCAATTCCCCACTCTCACTTAGATCTTGTATTAGCATCCCTTCATCCATTTTGGGTTGTAATAATCTGATTTGTTTGAGGGTGATCGTTTGGGAAGAACACTTTCCTTATTGTACAATATATTTTGGTGAGTGATCTACATTCCTAGCATCACTATCCATACACTATTATTTTTTATTGTACATTTTGGTGAACCCAACTTATGACATTCCCTCTTTTGATTTGGTGTTAGATCCTCTTTTTATGCATTTAGACATATAGGTATAGTTTGTATGCATTTTGTTAGTTACTATTTCTATCACATATCTACTACATTTTATGCATCTAGATATTTAGATTCATATTGCATGTTTTTCATTTTCATAATCAGATCTCCTTGTGAATGCTTTGCATTACATGATTGAATTTGATTGTATATTTCCTTCAAATATCATAATTGCATTACATTTCTCTTTCCTTTCATTCCCTTGTGCATGAGTGTTACCACTTTGAGTCCAACCTATAGCATTCTGGTTAGAAGAATTTATAGACTTATGGGTTCCTTTAATCCCAAACCCTCCTTTCCTAGGATCTTGATGAGACCAACATGCACCTTAACGATATCAATCATATCACGGAGAATAATTCTTCTCATTCTTCTCATGATGAAGATGAAGCCTTAAGAATTCCTCTTTTCCAATTCCAAAAAAATTCCCATGACTTTGAAAATTTTGAACAATGATTAGGTCAAGAAAACTCTAATCCTGAGGCTCTTTCCATTGTAGAAGGCTTAAGGAAATTTGTTCATAATGATGTACACATTTTTAACCTCTTGTGAAGTATTTTATATCTCATTTATGCCAATAGAAAACCTATTAAGGATTGTGTTCAAGAGTTAGGATTCATTCCACCTATTACAAATGTTGAGACCTCCTTGCCTATTCCTACTTCCATACATTGTGTATCCAATTATGCTTCACCTATAATCACAACTTCAATCCAAAATCATAATCCTACACATGTGAGGCTTCCCAATCCTATTATTCCTTATATTCCTTCAAGTGTTCTATTTGTTTCATTTCCTTCATTCATGCCTACTTACCACAATGTCCCTTTTTCATAATCAACCATTCCTTCAATTTCCAAAAATGCTCCTAACATTTCTCATGTATCTCCTCCTACCATAATTTCTATTGATCCTAACATTAATATTTTGGCTCAACTTATGTCTTCTTTGCAACAATAAATTGCCTCGATGACTCAATTCAACTTCAACATTCCTACTTGTGACATTTCTAGTCCTTTGTCTTTGGATATTATTCATGTTGTTATCCCACAAAATATGGAGATTCCTAACTTTGAGACGTATAATGGTAAGGGTGATCCTTTGAATCATCTGAAAAAATTTCAAACCTTGTGTAGTGATTTATCTCATGACCATAGGTTCATGGAAAAGTTTTTACTAGGATGTTTCGAGACAAGGCCTTGCAATGGTACTTTTCTTTGCCTCCTTATTTCATTGATTCCTTCAATAAGCTTGCTAATGTTTTCATTCAGCAATTTTAAAACAACATTGGTTCTCAAAAAAAAAATTGCCCTATTTAATGCATTGTAAACAAGGTGTTAAAGAAAAAGTTAGTGATTTCATTGGTAGATTTAAGTATTTGCATGCTCATATTTCTTGTCATGTGCCTGATATTGATGTGCAATGCATTTTTATTGCTAATTTACAAAAAGACATTAGAGATAAGATACTTCTTTCTAAATTCTCTTCTTTTCCTTCATTTTATGTTGTGATTCATCATTATCAACTTCAAGTGATTCAATTTGAAAGCACCACTTCAATGGCTCTTGTTTCCATTGATAAGAGTGATGTGGCATTAAAAAATTTAACAAAATTTATAAACTAAAAAACTTCATCAAAATCAACAACTCATCCAACATTGTTGATGAACAAGTGACAATAGCATCCAAAGGTGTGGCTCCTTTGTCATCTATTTTTAACCTTTCTCCTAATTACACTAAGATTTCTCAATCTCATTATAATGTGATGTTGAAGTTAATTAATGTTAATTTGATAACACTTCCTCATATCAAACTAATTGGCACATCCAAATCTTTTCCCAAATCCTTTGATACCAAAGCTTTTTGCCAATATCATCATCAACCCAGTCATGATAGTAAAAATTGTTATCGTTTGAAAATTATTATCCAAGACCTTATTGATTCTAAATCTATCTCTGTTGAAGGTGACAATGATCATGAAAAAAAATTCGTAGCACCTCCCAACCAAAATTTTCAAATCTACACCAATCCTTTGCCATCTCATTCAACCAATACCATTACCCAATCTTCTTCTTCTAAATTTATTAAATACAATGACAAAATTAATGAATCTAATCATGTTGTCAACCAAGTTGATAAATTCAAATTTAAACTGCCATCTTAACCTTGCATTACCTTTGATCCTACTAAGAAAATTAAATCACCTGATGGTCTCTATATTGTCACAAAGGTTGCTAGCCTTCCTTCTCGTGGTGTCCTTATTGATTCCACTTGCATGGTGAATGTGATAAATAAATAAAATCTTTATAGAAGATGATTACAACATGATTTTTATGATAGATTTGATTTTATGATCCAAACTTGTAATGGTTTCCTTTATCTTTCCCATGGTTCCATTTGCTTTCCTATCGAAGTTGGTGATAAAATGTTAGATGCTACCTTCACTATCATCCCAACTTATAATCAATTTCAAGTCAAACTTGGTCTTCCTTGGTGTATCTACATGAAATTTGTGGCTTCTCCTATTCATAAATGTCTTAAATTTTGTCATAATGGATAAATCATGATTGTTAACCATATTCTTTATCATCCTTTAGTGCCTCAAGACTTAGTTGACCTTGATTTCTTTTGGCCTTCTATTCCTCAACCAACTCAAATCCATCCTAACAATCTCTTTTGATCATACAAAGCCTACAAGGTCCAAAATATTTGTGAACTTAGCAAACCTAAGTATGTTCCATCTCTTTTCCCTAGTCGTGGAATTCTTCCTACACCTCCTACACCTTCTATATATGCTTTTACACCACCTCCTATTTCTTATACACATTTTCCTCAATCCATATCTCAAACTAGTATGGTTCCTTCCATTCTTCCCTCTAAATAAGAAAAGGACCCGATGTTGATTGATCCTGACCCAAAACAAATTTCTAGCAAAACCAAACGTAACCATCATGCTTGTAGTTGTCATTGTAAGCGGTGTGCTAGAGCCCGTCAACATTCTTTTGAAAACATTTCTTCACCTCATACACCTACTCATGCTTCGTTTCCCTTTACCCAAACCATGCTTGAGCCAATGGAGGAAGTGAATTTAAACAAGATCAAAATGAACAAACATGAAAATTCTATTTGTATCTTAGATTCTATTACAATTAATTTGGATGAGGAAGATACTCTTGATGAAGATGTTCTTGATGCTAACAATTATATTCATGCTAGTGATTCTGATGACATGTGTGAGGCTATTGATATTGATCATGATTTACCAACTATTTTTTCTAAACAATTATTTATCACTCCTAGTGGCAAACAAAGTGACTTATCTTCATAGCATGATCCTTGTTTGTAATTGGCTATTGTTCCATCTTTCATGCTTGATGTTTCTCCTCTAGCTAGTTTTCTACCTTCCCTAAACATTATAGACCGAGATGGGGGGGGGGGACGATACACTTGACTAGCTCCTCTTGTGTAGTGGATTATGTGTGTTTGTCTATTGTAATGTGATTACCCCATGATGTGTTTCTTGTTATATGTTTTATTTATATTTATTTAAATGACCCTTTTTTCTCCTTCGGTGCAAAGTGATAAAGGAATCACAATGTCATAAACATTATTCTATTTGTATCTCTCTTCTTCTATACATTGTTTCAAATTATTTTGTTCCTGTGCCACTATTCATAAATGTGCCTTTATATTTTCTGATTGGGCTGATGCAAAATGGTATCTTTTACCTATTATTTTTGGTCTTTGTGATGCCAACCCAAAAAGACTCTTCTTCGTAACACTTACTTGCTTTTCTTCCATTGTTCTTGTAGTTCTATTACCTTTGGGGGATGATGACAGTTCATTTTGATATAATTCTGACATACATGAGCTATCATATGACCTACTGACCCCATAGTTGGTAGATCCCTTCGTTCTCTCTTTTTTCATGTTCTCATTTCCCTTGATCTATTCCTTCTTGGAGTATTTCATAGTGGAAATATTTATTTTGAATTATTGTACACTTTGTTAAATCCATTTCTCCTATTAAGGCATTTGCAATCGCTTTAATGTGTGGGCATACACCCTACTCCGTGTTTCACATTTTTCACACACACACTATCTCTTTTGTGGATGATTAAGGAGACAATTCTTTACTTGTGATTATCCTCCTTTTGATCCCTAATGATACAATGTTTTCCTTAGGCTTGGTCACTTTTTCTTTGATCCCTAAGGATACATTACTTTTTTTAGGCATAATCTCTTTTCTTTGATCCCTAAGGATACAATTCTTTCCTTAGACCTAGTCCCTTTTCCTTTGATCCCTAAGGATACAATGATTTTCTTAGGCCTGGTCCATTTTTGTGGGATCCCTTAATTGATACAATGCTTTCCTTAAGGCCTGATCCTTGTTGATGGGTTGACTAGCATAACACACTTTTCTAGACCAATCAATTCCATCTTTTGCAACACTTTCTTTTGTGTGGTTCAAAATAAGACAAACTCTTATTGGGATAGTGATCACACCCCTCTCTCTCTCTTTCACTCTCTCTTTTGAGTGATGTCTCTCTTATCTTGGTTTTGGATTTGATGAGGACTTGATTAACTTGGGGGCTTGATGTTTCTTTGTCTTCTTGACCATGATGAGATCATCCTTTGCATTTGATCTACTTTACCATGAGCATGAGTATGTCTCATACTCCTACTAAAGTGAGGGATAAATGTACCATCCTAAAATGTTAACACTCATAATTGCATGTATTTAGGACCTATTAGACCCCATTTTGGTGATTTTGATATTTAAATGTCTTTATGCTTAATTTATGCATTTGTCAGTTTATTCCTTAGTTTATGACACTCCCATAGACCTAGGTAAGATTTGAGAAAATAAATGACTGGACAAGGTCGTCCAGGTCACCCTTGTCCTAGAGCATTGTGCTTGATTTTTCTCTGGGCTCAATGTGAGGGTTTTTCTCCCAGATCTTTAATTATGGTCAACCCATGCAATATTGAATCCTGAAATGAGTATAAAAGGACATCAAAGCCTCTCATTTTGACATTTATATATACATAAGAAGACATCCAATATATGACACATGCAAGTTGATTTCAAGAGAAAGTGCATGGTATCATCAAGCATTCAAGTTGTACAATTGAGGATTTGAATTCAAGATTTGAAGGCGAGCATCTAATTAAAGATCTACAAGTATCTATTTCTTCAAGATCCATTCAAGCAAAGGAAATATTCTCTCATTGATGCAAGTTTCTCTCCCATGATGGGAAAGTAGAGGAATTCACAAGAAAGAAATAATATTCATACATTTTTTCCCTCCTTCTACATTGAGGTTATCAAGCATAAATTCATTCAAGATCTAGGATTGGCAAGTATAGATCCATGTATTTGTGAAGACATCCTTGATTCCACATCTCAAGCATACACTTGCAAGCATATTCTAGGGTTCAATGGATATTTATATCCATCCATGAGGGTTTTACATGCAAGGTAAATACTTACAAATTTATCTTGTTTACATTTACTATCCTTTATGCAATCTCTATTTCATTTCAAGGTTGATTCTTATGCAGGGGTTTGACCGAGGAAAACCCTTTTCCACAACCTTTTCTCCATTTTTCTTTGTGTACAAGTATAGGTCCATAAGTTAAAAATCTAGATTCAGGAATATCAGTCACAGTCACAGGCACCCTAATTTTTTATCATATTTGGAGCTATAGGAACTAGGTCAAAAATTTTGAACATCGTCTGGGACTAGGTCATCCAGGTTGACCTCATCCTTTGAGACTGAGATTTTCACAGAAAGATTTACAAGCATCAAAATCCCAGATCTAGAATTTCACTAAATTGTAACATCTCTGTGATAATCAAAATCAAATCTGAAGGTACATTTGCCTCTTCTTTCTTCAAGGTGAGTCCATTCTTACTATTTCTTCCCTTGCACTTACTTTTATACATCAGAGCTAATATCATATGCTAGTCATTTATCATTTATTTTATCAATCTTTTTAATTTTATATATCATATCATCTTTATTCATTCAAGGAAAGAAACCCCAAATCCCCACTCTCACTTAGATCTTGTATTAGCATCCCTTCATCCATTTTAGGTTGTGCTAATCTGATTTGTTTGAGGGTGATCCTTTGGGGAGAACCCTTTTCTTGATGTATAATAAATTCAGTGAGTGTTCTACATTCCTAATATCACTATCTGTTGGTGGTTTTTTATGCTGAGATTATTGAACAACAACATTTTCACTTTGCAATAGATATTTAAGAGAAGCCAACTCCAACTATTTCGCAATAGAATAAAAAGGACCAACTAACAAGGATGTGGATCCATCCTTTTATGCTTTAGGTTCTACAGAACCAAGGGGGGACACCCTTCAATGCCTTCAATATTATGTTTGGCATTAATCAAGTAGTGATCTCACATAGGATCAACACAACTGGGAGATACTAAGTAACTGGCTAATCACCCATCGAACGTCGACCATGAGATTGGTAGAACACCACAACCACATAAAACATATGATATATAAGAGTTTATTTTTAAGTTTCAGTGTATAGCCAATATTTAACCAAACATGCATCAGTATAGAAGATACTAATCACTGTCTAGTGCTTTATCCATTGGGAAATATCCTTTAGGAAAATTCAGAAATACAACAACCAACTTCTTTCAAATATTCCAAGCCATAAACACAATTAATCTAGATCAATACTACTTATAAAAATCCTTTTTTAGACAACCAAATGAACCTATGTCACATCCATAGCATCATTTAATCTAATCCCAGATCAGAACTAAAGATTGATGACATATACGTAGATAACATCTATTTAGTGAATCAAAAAATTTAGAATTCAAAAGACAGACACCAAGGAGAGATTTGAATATGGACTCTTGTATTAAGTGTGAAGAATCACATCACTGTACACAAATTTGCAATCATACATATATCACTTCAATAAGATTCAAAAGACCCATGAATTTATATTCTATTTGATAACAAAAATAGTACAATCAATGAACTATATCCATGATTCCCTAATGGAACCAAGAAAAGACTGGAAGCTCCTAGAGCCAGCAATCTGAAACTCTCTGTGGAGACCAAGAAATTGGAACCCCTGCACAATCTAGCAAATCAGAATATATGGGAAGAGAGACAACTCCTCATTCCTCCTTCCACAAACACATGTCAATTCCCCCAAAAATATCTAAAACTGATCTCTTCTTCAACTGCCAAAATCTGATTTGATCTGCAACATATCTCTTTTGTTCTAGCCTTTGAAACTTCCCTCCAAAACCTTATGTGAAAACCTATTCATGTTTGAAGATAAGCATATTTTCAATGTTTTAGAAACATTATTATATCTCTTGTGCAGATTAAAATTTCATAGTTTTGTGCATGTTATTGACTTGTATTTTATCTCCATTTTATGCCTTTGCTACTAGAGGCCTTTATTCTACATTTTTATTATATTTCTGCACTTCACTTTAATCTTTTACTTTTCTCCTTTTTTGCGCAAGTCTCTGCCTTTTAATTTTTGCATTTTAATTCCTATTTTCATAGAGGTACTAGATTCTACCACTTGTCACATTATTATTTTCCCTGAGATCCACCTCATCACCTATGTCATCTACCTCATCCTCTTTGTCTAGCCTCGCCACCTAGCACAATGCCACATGTCGACTAGGTGCAATGCCTTGAAGACTAACTCCCATGCATCTTTCCTTCAAGCCATTGCGCCAACCATTGTTTCTTCTGCCTCAAGATTTTCGTTCATCTCAGATGCATGTTCTTTGAGCCCGCCACATCACCATCCACCTCAGTATACCCCATTGTTGGCTCCACCACATGACAAGCAGGCACAATGCTTCAATGAGATGATCTTGATCATCTTTCGGCCAAGGCATTGAGTCTACCATCGATCTCCTACACCTCAGGATCCGTGCATGATCTACTGCCTCCACCACCACATCATCTACCATGTCATCTCTACGGGCCCCATCAAAACTTGTTTGTCTTCCTCCATCATCCATCTACCTGGCACACACTTCTTGTCACCTCATGCACGCGTCGCCTAGAGCCTCTTGCTCTTTCTTCAAACTACTATGCATGCGTTCTACTATATAAACACTTATATCTCCCTTCCCACAACCAATTTTGGATAAATATCTCAATAGGTTTTAAAGACTTTGCCCCTGCACATCCAAAATTAGTCTTTCACTGGTCAACACACAGTCCCACTGGGTGTAGTAGCCAAGAGCTCTGCAACTCTTTACTTCATATCACTATGTGAGTGAATTTGTTTATAAAAACTTAAAAATTTTATTTTCCCATCAATATGGGATAAATCCTTGGATTTTTTTTAAAGTTTTACCCTGTGCATGCTAAAATTTTGTGGTCTTTGACCTGGTCAACAACAATTACCATCTCCCAAAGCACTGCGCTCACCAAAAGTTGTCTTTGCTTTACTTCACATAATACTATGCGTGCTTTATTATAAAGACATCACCCAAATAAGGCACCTGGTAAATGTGGGATTAATCAACAACCCTTTTTACCCATAAAATAGACCCTATGCATGATCTGTTTCCTTCTATCTTTCCGTGCGGGGCTTCCATTAACCTAACCATGTGTGGCTTCTTTCTCATACTGTACAACTTCCTCTTTGGTGTTTGACGCAACTTCTAATATCCTTTGCATTTGACATGAAGGACCCTTTGGTAATTAGACCTGCCAATATGCATTTACTAGGATGCTTTAAAACTTTGTTTATTACTTCCACATGCTACACAATTCCCTCTTCCACTTATGCGTAGGCTCCTTTGTCTTCAATTTATTTACTGCCTTCTTCCCATTGTGTAGGATTTCTTTTCCACTCTAGCGCAACATCAAAACAATGCGTAGCACTTTGGAGACCCATGCATAGGCCTTGATTAGTATAACACCTACCACTTGCATTTTGTTTAAGTTTCATTTCATTTCTCTATGGCGCGGCAGGGAGGATGCTACAAAAGCTGTGGAATTTGTTTAACACCTGTGCAATTTGCATTGGCTTGAAGGCTCATGCGCAACTCCCATTCCACTTTGCATTAAACTAAAAAAACACATAGCACCCAAGCTCCATTTTATACATAGGCTATGGATGTGGCCAAGGTTGTAGAAGTTGGTTTTACATCCGCCAAATGCATTTTCTTTAAAGTTTTTAAAATATTTCAAAGTTTAAAATGCAACTCTCCTCTTTGCATTTGTGCACCATCTCCTTTCTTCTTCACCAACGCAACACACCTACTCATCTACTAATATGCATTTGAATGAAAGTTTTTTAAATCTTATTCTATCATCCTTGCGTAGTCATGGGGAAGTGCATGGAAAAGATTATATAAATTGGCTCTACTATGTAGATTTCATTTGCTTTAAGTTTTGCATGTTAATTTCTATTGGAAGATTTTGTTTAACCAGTTGGTATCGCTTCCAATATTGCAAGGTTGACTTGTGATTTTCTCTCTTAGGACCACCATTATAGATACCAACCATGAATTCCTCACTTCTCTTCTTGGCATCATAAGTTGAACGCCATTCCAAATAGGCTTCTCCAAATAAAACACTAACAAAAAGTCTATAAAGCATGGTAGGTGCACCCTCTATTTGGTAGAAGATACTTAGAAAAGACACTTTGTAGCCCTGCATCTCTCATCAATTTTATATCATACTTGATATATTATTCAGTCCATCATCTTGCTGCCATCTCTCATCAATTTTGTTTTCTAGTTCATCAGGGACTAGGTTCCCAATATCCAAAGATGTCATCTTATATGATACTAACATGTCCATCATAGCTTCTTCTATCTTAGCCTTATCAGTTTTTCTTAATTTCTAAAATTTAATAAACTTAAAACCTGACAAACCTGCTGAATTCTATATGTTGTGACAAATTCCATCAACATTAGAAGGGTGTTTATGTGTTGCAACTTTGAACTTGCTGATGTCCTCAGTTTTTTTCAATTCTTCATCTTCTTCATCTTTTCCCATAATATATTTTCTTCTCAGCTTCCTTTTTGGGTGACTCGACTTAGATTCAGTTTGAACTTGTTTTCTTTTCCCTGAGCTTACCCCTTCATCATCCTTTACCATTTTCTTCTTTGGTGGCTCAACTGATATAGTAACTATTGATGCCTTGGTTCTCAGTCGATTTGTGGCAAGAGGAGTAGATTTTTGTTGTGAACTCATCTTCTTGGTTGGATCAACAACCATAACTGGCTCAGCAACCATCACTTTCTTTCCCTTTTTGTCCATTTCCACATTATCATCACTTTCCTCAGAATTACTAGATTGGTCCTCTCCTTGACCTGTTGTGATATGTACTGGTGCATCTTCCTCTTCTTCTTCTCCTAGCATATTCTCAAGATTCTTCACAATTTTCTTTCTCTTCCTCTCCATTGTTGCATCCTTCAAATTTGAAGTTATCTTTGATTTAGCTTCATCATAGTTTCCAAATCTCTTGACCTTTCTATCAATTTCCTCTACAAGTAGAGTTGTGATAGTTGCAGATGTTTCATCTATGTTTACTTCATAGGGTAATGACCTTAGCCATGCTACCCTTGGTACTACATCTTGCACATAGGTGTTATCAGTATCAACTAGAAAGAAAACATCATTATAATGTTTCTCCACTAGTGATACCAAGATTCTACTCCTTAGTCTCATCTTTTTCTTGAACTCCACAAAATAATTACCCATCACAGTATCAAAATTCTCTCCTAATTTCTGAATGAAATTGGTAATCTGAACTATTATTGGTCGGTCCTGACTCCATACAACATCTCCAATTGTAGGAAAAATATTTTGCACATAAAAGAATATACAAACAAGTAAGAAACCGAACTTACACATAGAGTTCTTTGCCTTATTGCTGATAGATTCTCGACAAGTTGATTCATCTATAACTTGGAAAGATCATAAGTATGATCCTTCTTCACTATTTTCCATGCCTGATCAACTGCTACACATAGGAAATTTTCCAATCTGTTGGATTGATAGAATTTGTGTGTAATGACTCTAACTCCAAAATCAATTTCTAGATTGGTGATCATAGAAATTGTCATTCCTCGTTTGTTCCACTCAGGCAAAGTGAACTTTTCAATATCCTTCTTTTTCTGATAGCACATAGTATGCTTCCCTTGCACAATGGGATAACCAGTAACTCGGTGAATAATGTCTTTGTTTATATGTACTAGTTCACTTTCCAACCATAGACACATGTCATGTGTCCTGCTCAACACAATCCTAATCCATTTGACCTTAAAGTTGCATGGGAAGTCTAGGGCATAGACTAACCCGTTCTCAAAAATATGTTGATGATCAGCCTTTAAAAATCCATTTTTCACATAATTTATCATAAGCTTCCCTCAATTCAAAGTCTCCAACTTCTCCAAATTTTCACATATAACATGCTCATACATCATGGATCATGAGTACCTTAGGTGGAATTGATGACAGGGCTATCATAAGATCTCCCTTTATTACGGTTTCAGGAATGACTCAGAAATTTGGTAGTGCACACGCATCACTCTTGAACAACTGAACATTCATCGTTTCCTTGTCTTGTCTTTTCACGCCAATGGATGAACTAGCTGTCATTTTTGTAAGTTAGGGTTTGCAAAGCAGACTCTGGGTAACTTGAAAACAACCATTCTTTAGCCTTCTCAACACTTTCCGATGATACACAGGTGGAATATTTTCAAACTCTACTCAAATCACTCTTGAACCGTCTTTAGAATGCTCTGCAAACTCTAATCATTGTAGAATGAAGAATGAATCCCTAAATTGATTATATACCCTCAAATGATCGGATTGGGTCTTTAATAAATGCTTTGTGCACTGGTAGGTGGATAATAGTTATCCTTGGTCCTTGATTAAATATCTTGGTTATCACACACTACTCGGTTAGAATAGAAACTCGGTCACTACTGACGCTTGGTCGACATATTAGCTCGATCGGTATGGAAGCTTGACATCAAATATTCATTACAATTATTTTTCTTGGTTCTTGTCTTAGATATGTCATAATTCATCTTAACTTATGCAGATATGGACTTTAATACATTTGATGTTAGGAATTGGTGTAAAATATAGCTTTTGAGAAAACTGTTCCTTACAAACCTTTTTGTTTAATTTGAAGTAGTGTGATCACCTGATCTATTGGATTGGGTGATCTCGACTTCATTGGATCCACTACTTCTTACATCCTCTTTCTTTATCCATGTTAGATTCATCTAATTCCTTATCTTCTCAACAGTAGGTGTCGGGGCTCTGGTCTTGTAATCTCTCTTAGTATGACCGATCTTGTGACAACTATAGAAGACCATACTTCCATTCATCAAACTCTTGGGTTTACCTCTAAAGTGTGTACTTATACAATTCTCTGCAACATGACCATATTCATTGCAATAATGACAATTATACCTTGTATTATAATCCCAATTGAATGTGTTACCTTTCTTCAGTGTATTGCCTTGTTTCTTGGATGTCCATTTGGATTTGCAATCTTGGGTTCTATGACCAAATTTTTGACAATTGTAGCAATGTCCTTGGAATCTAGGTGAATTAGGTGTATTTCTAGTCTTTGACCTGCATTCATTTCCTGATGTCCATGCTTCTTACAGTTAAAACAA
The DNA here is from genome assembly GCA_018584345.1 of Thuja plicata. Classification (NCBI taxonomy): domain Eukaryota; kingdom Viridiplantae; phylum Streptophyta; class Pinopsida; order Cupressales; family Cupressaceae; genus Thuja; species Thuja plicata. The sequence goes on from MU227479.1 coordinate 2,991,574, forward strand.
TGTCCATTAATTTTAGGTTTAGGATTCGAATTACTATTCTTTCTTCGGCATATGTTTGCAGTGTGACCTGGTTTTCCACAGTGATAACATGTAGGCTTATTGTTCTTCAAATTTGCATTCCTCAGTTCTCCACTCTTTTATGATTCTCCTTCTTTAGTGGAAGACTGGTGCTCGGTATGTCCAAGTCGAGAAGTGTCACTATTCCTTCTTGGTGATCTCATTAGTTCCTCAAAGTATCTCAATGCTTCATTCGGGTTGTTTATCCTCTCAATGAGTTCTCTTTCAGATCTCAACTCATTTTTCAGTTGATTTTTCTCAAATCTCAGATATGTGATTTCAATTTCTTTTCTGTTTATCTCTTGATTTGCAAATAATAGTTGGTTGACCATGTCCAACTGATTTTTTGTGAGCTTCTACACATCACTAGTCCTTTCATCAAGTCTTGTAGTCATCTGTCTTTTGTCTTCTTTTTCCATTGTCTTATCTTCCTCATCTTTCTTCTTCTGATCAATCACCTCACAAAGTGTTATTGATTGAGTTTCTTGTTCTATCTTTAGACTTTTGACTTGTTCTATCAGTGTTTTTTATTCTCCAATAGATCTGTAATTGCTGCATTACTTTCTTTTTAATATGCATTGTCAAATAAACCTTCAATGTCTTCTTCTTTATATTAAGTATCTTTCATCTGAGTTGCCAATTCCTTCCTAGATTTTAAGGATTTCCTCAATTCTTCTCTTGCTGTCTCAAGTTGCTAGAGTGCCATCTGAATATCAATCTTCTAATTCTCAATGATCTTTCCCAACTTATAAGCCTCCATTTCCAAGATCTTAACTCTCAAGTGGTTAGACTTATTTTAAGAGAACAATTCTCTAATACCAATTGTTTGAAGTCCAATATGGGAAAGTAGTAACTAAGAGGGGGGGTGAATCAGATCTATAAAACTTCTACCAATTCTAAACAAACTGATTCAACCATGTATTCATAAACATAAACTGAAATGTTGTAAATATTTAACATCTAATCATGAACACATAACACTAGTGCTCAGTCAATACTGTCTCGCTCGACATAACTATATATTTTCGCTAGACACTAACTCTTCTATGCAACTCATAAATAATTTTTCTCAGCATCCATTGAGTACTCGGTGACCTCATACTTGCTTGACAGTAACTACTGCTCGGTCTCGGCCTTAGTGGGATGGATCGGTCGCAGTTATCATCGACCAACCTGTCTTCATTATGACTAAGTGTAGGACACTAATAGACAAAAAAACTTGGAGATCAATATATAGTATCCAAATGACCAATCTTGCCACACTTAAAGCATTTTAGGGGTAACATACATTGGTACTTGTCAGTACCTTTCTTCAATCTCCTTGCAAAGTTAGACTTAATATCTTCTTCATCATCACTGTCACGATCATCTTCTAATTTTGTGGCTTTGAATATTGTCTCTGATATGTTCTTGTCTTTTCCAAACTTCCTCAGTTAAAATGTTGTTAGGGTACCAAACAACTATTCTTTGGTAACATTTTTTAGATCACACACCTCTTTAATTGCTAAAATTTTGTCACTATAAGTGTCTGGTAATGTCATCAAAATCTTCTCAATGAATTCCTCATTGGTAATAAAGCATCCTTGGTTCTTAACTTCATTAACTGCATTCTCAACTCTTTGAAAGTAGATTTTAATATCTTCTTTATATTCCATTCTTAGGTTCTCATAATGTCTCTTAGTTGACAACTTCTTAGATAACTTGACTCTATTATTTCCTTCAACTTTTTCCAAACTTCATAAGTTGTCTTCAATGAAATAACCTTAGCCAATTTGGTCTTTGATAAAGAACTAGTAATAGCATACCTCACTTTAACATTTTCCACATATTCCTCAATTTCATTAGGATTAGTTCTTCCATTCTATGAAGGAACATACTTTGACTGTACATGATTCCATGTCTTGTAACCAACCGATACCAAGTATCCTTTCATCTGACCTTTCCATGAATTTTAGTCTAATCCATTGAACATAGGAATAGTCAATTTGTGTATCATCAGATCTACCTCAATGGTTAATCTCTTCACTAAGGAACCTGGCTCTGATACCAATTTTTGAATAGGTCAAATAATTGTGAGGGGGGGAACCAATTATTCCCACATAACTATACAAAAATTTCTCTTTGTCAGTTAACACTTAAATAGTTCTAATAACAACTTAAGATTTGTCAATTTAGCACAAAAAATATAAAAATGAAATCCACAGGAACATGGAAATAGAGAAACCAAATTTTACGTGGAAACCCCAAGATGGGTAAAACCAAAGAGAATATAATTATCATGTGTATCGTCAGAAAATGGAAGTACTTGCATTTAGGACTGGTTTAGCCCTCCGATTAAGTGGTTTGGGGTCATGTCAAGCGCCTTGAATGGGTCTTTGACTTGGATCTACTTTTTCCCCCTGATTCTGCCCTATTTTCCACTTTTCTCCTACCTTTTCTGGCACCCTACTCTGTGATTTTGAGATTCTTGACCTCAGGGTTAAGGTTGAACTTTTGGGTCAAGGTCAACCTCGACCCTGACCTAGGTCAAGGTCAACCTCGACCTTGACCCAGGGTCCAAATTTTAGGATCCCAAAGTTTCTGGATGTCGGGCTTCGAAAAGATTTAATTCCCGCTTCCAGGTCGGCTATTTAGGTCTTCGAGGCAACGAATCTTGAAATTATATTTAATATAGGTCCACTTCTAGGGGTATAGGTCTAATGGGAATTTAATTCTCCTATGTAGGCCTCTCTAGAAAATTGTGCCCTATATTTGTATATGGGTAAAAGCACAATAATCTGTCACCTTTTAGGCTAACTTATTAGCACAGCTGAATTTTAGTATTTCTAACTAAAAAATAATTTTGGTCAAACATATAGTCTAGCTAGATTCATTCTAGCTAAGTTAGATAAGTTCTTTAAGTTTTCCAATTGGAAATGTCTATTAAATGTATGTTTTATACCACTTTGAGTCCAATTACCATAGAAATAAAATTATTTCACAAAAAGTGACGTTTCAATAACTCCTAGTCTTTTTAATGATATTTTTAAAAAAAATAAAAAAATAGCCTTTTGTAGAGATCAGAGTCAAGAATACCCTCAAATATGTTTTATAGTATTTTAATTAGACATAGTCTATTTTAATTAAAAATATTGAAAGTAGGTATTTTAACAGTTAAGCAATCGTTGATTAAGAAAATATAAAAAAATGATAAATCAATTCAGAATTTTTTTGATATCATAGAAAACACTAGACAAGAGACCCCTCTTCAATAATATGTAATTTATTTGGTTTTTGGTATAGTTTTGATAGGGGAGAAGTGGCGGGAGACAAAAAATGTTGATTTCAGGTAAGTTCAACTTTGAAATATTATAACAAGAAAAATATAGATCGAAAACACTTCTTTTTTTTTTGGCACTAGCTATACATGTCATCTAAAATATATTCTGAAATTGGAGAAAAAAACAATGTTTTACTTATAATGATTTGGCAGGAAGTAAACTCCTTGATTTACAGTGTTTTTCAGGAAACATATTAATTTTGGTTCAATTTTTTTTTAAAAAAATATAGCCATATAATTCATCCTAATTCACACATTTCTTCATTTTACATCATCTTCAAATTCTCAACAGAAATGAGACTTTTATGCCCTTAAAGTTTTACAGTTTGGTGTTGTTAACCTTTTCCTTTGTAAAAGGGTGACAAATTATTGTGCTTTTACCTATATAAGGAAGCCTTCTCTCATTTTCTCTAAGTGAAATCTAAGGGTGAAGGACAAGCTATGAGGAAAGACTTGAATAACCATCTCAGACTTGAAAAAGGCAAGCTAAGACACAAGAAGCAATTTCATCCATCCAAACTCTATGCATGATCTATTGAAGCAAGCATCTACTCTCAAGCATCCAAGCATTCAAGCACCTTCAAGCATTCAATTCATCAAGGAGATCCATTGGTAGCCTTTGAAGGATTCAAGCTCTATGGAGCCCTCTTGTTGAAGATTTCTCCATCCACA
>MU227479.1:3003337-3046367 GCA_018584345.1 Thuja plicata
TATATATATATATGCAGTAGTATGCAATTGTAAGAAGAATTTTTGTTGCTTTAAGGTAGAGTTTGTACTTCATTGGAAATATACTCGCATTGAAGATGTTGTATGTCAGTTCAGTTGTAATGGACTGTATTTCCACCCTATTGTAAGTAAAGATAGATTCATGAACCCGACTGAGGGCCAAATCTGAGATTGTATCATGAGAAGTGTGCTCTGGGCAGTGTGCCTGCTAATTAGGCTATAATCCTGAGGTTGCTTGTGCATCCTTTGTTCTCTATTTTTCTCTTAACCAGATAATACTTTTAGAAGAGTACATTTATCTTGTGGGTTTGATTCCCACCATTGTTTTTTCCTTAATCGAGTTTCCCTAAGAACAAATATTTTTGTTCTGAGTTTTGTATTGTGTATGTTGCATTATTTTTTATCTTTCATATCTAAGTGGCTAAAGTGAAATTAAACTGATTAGGTGTGTAAAACTCATTCACCCATCCTCTCAGTTGTTCTTGCCTCCTTTTGGGCCTATCAATTGGAATTAGAGCTAATTCCTTTTGAAGAAGCTTGACCTCTTGAAGGAGATCTGTCATGGCAAGTTTTAGAAAAGAGATTCTAAAGTTTGATGGAATAAATTACCTAATTTGGAAGGATCAGATGGCTACCTACCTGGTATGCATGGGGACTGAAGATGAATACTACCATATTACAGAGAAAACTTATGCTACTCTGGATGATTTGAAAAATTCTACTGCAGATAAAAAGAATAATTTAAGGGAGAACATATTAGAAAGAGAGACCTTGATGTATGCCTTATTTGATTAAGAATATTATCACATTTATGGGTTAAGGATTGCACATGAGATATGGAAACAATTAGCAACTATTTATGAAGGTGACACATATGTTAAGAAAGCTAAATTACAGGGATTAAAAGAAAAAATATGAAGATATGAAGATGAGTGAAGGAGAAACTACCTCAGTCTATTTACAAAGAGTAAATGATCTGGTTTGTGCAATCAGATGTTTTGGTGGTACCTTGACAGAAAATGAAATTGTAGACACCATTTTGAGATCTTTGCCTGAATGTTATAGTGAGAAATTTGATTCTATTGAAAAATTAAGAACCATAAGAGACATTTCAAGAGAAGCTTTGGTAGGAAGACTTTGTGCGAGATGAATACACTTGGTAAGGAACTTCCAAAGGTTGAGACTGTATTTAAAGCCAGTGTGACTAAGCATGACCAAGGAGAAAGCTCTAAAAAAATGAAATTTAAACACTATGATAAAGATTGGGAAGAAATCATGGAGGAAGAAATTGAAATTGATGAAATTGAAGCCTTTATTGAAAGAAGACTACCTAAAGGATCCAGTAAGTATGAAGGAAGGTTACCTTTAAAATGCTTTAATTGTAATAAAATTGGTCATATTGCATCTAGATGTCTAAACAAGAACTCCAGGGATTTTAGAGACAAATATAACAAATATCATTCTAAGAGTCATAAGAGTTTTAACGTTGCTAAAGAAGGTGTGAATGATGATGAGTCTGTTGCTAGTGAGGATGAAATTATGTTTATTGATGTTAAAGAAGATAAACCTAATGAATAAAATGCATTGGTTTCACGATTTGTTAAAAAAGATGAATGGGTCATTAATAGTGGGTGCTCACATCATATGACTGGTGACAAGGACAAGTTTGAAAAGATTGAATATTATGATGATGGTGTTGTTAGATTTGTAACAATGCTCTTTGTTTGATTAAAGAAAAAGGATCTATCACTCTTGATGGTAAAAATAGTACTAATGATGTCTTGTATGTTGAAGGTTTGAATCATAATTTGTTGAGTGTTGGACAACTATTGGATAAAGGTTACAAATTGGAACTTATGGATGGAATCTGCAACATTATTGTAAGTATAGGAAAGCTTATTGCATCATGTACATAAACTATTAGTAATCTCTTTCATTTGAAAACTACTAAAATTAAATGCTTGGTTGCTAAGATTGATGACAGTTGGTTATGGTATAGAAGATTTTGACATGTGAACTTTGATTATATGGTGAAAATTAGCACTATCAATGTTGTAAGAGATTTACCTAAACCGATGAAGCCTAACAACATGTGCAAAGAATGTCAATTGGGTAAACTGACTAGATCCACTTTTAAGAACAAAACATTTTCCTGAAATGGAGTGTTGGATTTGGTACATACAGATCTATGTGGTCCCACTAAGACAAGAAGTTATCATGGTGATAGATATTTTATGCTATTTATTGATGATTATTTAAGAGTGATGTGGGTTACATTTTTGAAAAAAAATCAGAAGCTTTTAAGAAATAGATATTCAAGATGATGGTAGAAATAGAATCTAGGAAGAGATTAAGATGCCTAAGATCGGACAGAGGTGGAGAATTTACATTTGGTAATTTTTATACATTATGTGAAGAGCATGAGATAAAGAGACATACTTCTACTCCACAAACCCCACAATAGGATGGTGTTTCTGAGTGAAGGAATAGGACAACCCTAGATACAAATAGGACTATGATGATTGAAGGAAAAGTTTTGTGTATCTACTAGAGAGAAGTAGTGTGTATCGTAGTATACACTTTGAACCGAGTACAGATTAAGAAAGGAACCAATAAGAATCCTTATGAACTATGGTATGGTCATATTCCTATAGTGAAATACTTTAGAATTTTTGGAAGTAAATGCTACATTAAGAGAGATGAGGATATTGGAAAGTTTAATCCTAGAAGTGATGAACGAATATTTATTGGATATTCTATAAATATAAAATAATATAAATGTTATAACTACATACTAAACAATATTGTTGAAAGTGAAAATGTCAAAGTTGATGAAAATATGTAGAGATCATAAATAACTTGTCAGTATGACAATTAGATTATGGAAGTGAAAATTTAGAATCAAAATAGATCAGAAGAGTAGAGAGAACCTGTGGAAAATGAAGTAGATATTGATACTGAAGGGTCTTCTACACAACCTAGACTGAAAAATTTATTGTATGTAAGGATTAATCATTCTGAAGATGTTATTATTGGTGATAAGAATAGAGATGTTCAAACTAGAGGAAAATTTGTTAGGGATGAAACATGTTTGTTATCTGAATTTGAACCTAAAGATATAAAAGAAGTATGCAATGATGAGAGTTAGATTAAAGAAATGAGAGAATAACTTGATTAGATTGAGACGAACAAGACTTGGATTCTTGTTCCCGGACCTTTTGACAAAAATGAGATTGGTACTAAATGGGTATTCAAAAATAAGTTGAATGAAGATGGTAAAGTGGTTTGGAACAAAGAAAGACTAGTATGAAAAGGATATTCACAAATGGAAGGTATTGTCTTTACATAGACCTTTTCTCTTGTAGCTATAATTTAAGTTAGATTATTTCTTGCATATGCAGCTTACATAAAATTTAAGTCTATTAGATGGATGTTAAGTCTGCATTTTTGAATGGTGATCTAGAGGGAGATATTTATATTGAGCAACCTGATGGTTTTACTCTAACCAAAGGAGACATGGTTTTTAAATTGTAGAAAACTTTGTATGGATCAAAGCAAGCTCCTAGAGCCTAGTATGCTAGATTGGACAAGTATTTGATAAAGATTTGTTTCAGTAAGGGAAATGCAAATAGTAATTGATATTTCAGAATAATTGATGAAAATATCTTGATTACTGAAGTATTTGTTGATGATATTATATTTGGTTGTAATGATGAGTTGAGTAGAGATTTTGTTGATTAAATGAAAAAAGAAATTGAGATGTCTATGATAGGAGAGATGAAATTATTTCTTGGATTGTAAATTACACAGTTGGATAAAGGAATTTTTATCACATGGTCCAAGTATGTCAGAGAATTACTGAACAAATTCGGTATGAAAGTTCCAAAATTGGTAGGAACTCCTATGGTTATTGGTTGTAAGTTAACTAAAGATTATGATTCCCCTTGTGTTAATCATACACTATACAGATCTATGATTGGCTGACCGCAATATCTAAATCATTCTAGACCAGACAAATCAAATGTTGTTGGAATTACTGCAAGATTTCAAGTTGAACCGAAGGAATCACACATAGTTTATGTCAAATTAATTTTATGATACTTGAAGGGTATAGTTGACTATGGATTATGGTATGAAAAAGATGATGATTTTACTCTATTTCCATACACTAATGTTGATTGGGAAAGAAATGTTGATGATAGAAAGAGAACTAGTGGAGGTGCATTCTTTTTTGGTAACATACTAGTATCTTGGGTTAGTAAGAAGCAAGACTGTATTTCTCAATCTACTCCTGAAGTTAAGTGTGTTGCTGCCACAATAAATTATAATCAAGATATTTGGATGAAGAAAATTATGAAGGATATAAAGATAAACATTGATGAACCTATTGATATCTACTATGATAGCTCTGATACTATAAGTATCTCAAAGAATCATGTGTTACACTCAAGAACAAAGCATATTTCTATTAAATTTCATGTCTTGAGGGATAAAGTAAATGAAAAGGAAGTAAAACTAGAATTTGTATCGACGAAGGAACATATTATTGATATCTTCACAAATCCTTTGTCGAAAGATATATTTTTGTATCAGAGCAATTGTTATTGAGGATGACATAAATCGAGTAAGCCTATCAGAATATCAATCACTGGATTGATGAGTTTGGGGACTACTCCTTAGGGGGAAATCTTATGGTTATTTTCGTTTGGAACTAGGATTTTTATATTTTTCCTTTTGAGGTGAGTTCAGTTTTTTTTTATATCTTTGGCCCTTTTCCATTGATGTTAAAGGGGGAGAGATTGTTTGAAAAATAGAGCTTCGAGAGATTGTGTTGAAACTGGATATTCAGAGTGATCAGGTGGATATATTAATGACTTTGTGCATTGATCAATTTTTCACTTTACATGTTTTCATTAATGCCAAAGGGGGAGAATATTCGATGGTTGTTGAGAATGCCAGAGTTTGGTTTTTTGGGTGCCCTAGCATTCATGTTTTGTCATTGATGTTAACATACTAGTCATTGTTTAAGACATTGTGTTCAGTGTGTGGGTGAAGAAGACTTCAATTATTCAGGTGCTACATTGAATATTTAGAGTTGCAATTGTAAGGTTTTTTTCTATGGTTTCTGTAGTTTGTCTACAGAGGTCTACATATGTTGAGATGAACGATTGAGTATGGTTTGATTGAGTTGTTGGTTGTTGTTGCAATGTTCCTATGTATATAGGTTGAGTATTTGGATCGGTACGTCCTTGATTTGATGTTTTAGAGGTTACAAAGCTGGTGGTTGCATGGTTCCTTATCATTGTGTTCACAGTTGGTGTTTCTCATGATTTAGAGTACGACAAGCTATGTTTTTTTATGACAGGGTTCGTTATTTAGTGTTCTTGTTGATCAGAGATAGAGATGAGATGATGTAAGTGTTCTAAATGTTATTCATGTTGCTTTTTGGTGTTCTTGGATCGTGTAATGATTGTGCTACTGGACTGCATCATTGGATGTGATCAAATTTTCTATTTTGGGTAGAGTGTTGGTGTTGCCTCATTTAGGTCTTAACCAACCTGATGGAGTAGTTCATGTTTAGATTCTTGATGCTTCTTGGATTTCACTCAAGCATGTTCATGGTTTATGATTTGGGTCATATCTAAGTCTTTTCCCAATTGATTTGGATCACTAGGAGGATCAAGCTTAAAGGTTACATCTTTTCTTGTAATAGGTCTAGCCGACCTAGTGGTTGATTATTCTTTGTAATCGGTATAAATGAGAGATCATTTTGTAATCATGTAAGAGAGAGAGAGAAAGATATATATATATGTGGTAGTACGTAATTTTAAGAAGAATTATTGTTTCTTTAAGGAAGACTTTTCACTTCGTTGGAATTGTATTGGCATAAAAATGTTGTTTTTTAGTTCAGTTGTAATGGATTGTATGTCCAACCTTTTGTAAGTAAAGATAAATTGATGATCCCAAATGAGGGAAAGATCTAAGATTGTACTAGGAGTAGTGTGCTATGGGCAGTGTGCATGATGATTAGGTTATAAGCATGTGGTTTCTTGTGCATCCTTTGCTCTTTATTTTTCTCTTAACTGGGTAGTACTTTTAGGAGAGTACATTTATCTTGTGGGTTTGATTCCCACCAGAGTTTTTCTCTTAACTGGGTTTCCTCAAGTTAAATCTGTGTTCTGAGTTTTGTGTTGTGCATCTTGAATTATTTTTTATCTTAAAGATCTAAGTGGCTAAAGTGAAATTAAAGTGATTAGGTGTGTAGAAATGATTCGCCCCCACTTCTTAGTTGTACTTGCCTCCTTTTGGGCCTAACACTTCCTTCCTCTATCTCAAACTCTATGCCTTAAGGCTCTGAGTCTACGACCAAATCGTAGCTCACCACTTGGATCCATAGGTCGATGATATACTTCCTCCCATCACTCTCAATAGAGAGTGTGTTATTTTTCCAATTTTTATTTTCTTTGACTATGATCAACCAACCCATTCTAAGGAGGGTGTCATACACCTTCTTTTCTAGTAGAATAACGATAAAGTCTAGAAAGAAGTGTTGATTTCTAATAGTGACCTTTTACACCATGAGTTTCCTATGTGGTTTTACATCACACTAGTTGAAACCTACCAAATGGAAGGTTTGTGGCTAGATTGTTTGATTTCCAAGGTCCTTCCATGTCTCCTCTAACAGTACATTCTAGAGCTTCTTTTGACAATGGTATTTGTTATCTTTCATCCCATTATCTCCATATTGACCACTATAGGTTTCCTCTAATTGCCTACTTCCAATAGCGTCATATCGGTAGTGACACTATCTGGCATGGTTTGCTAAAGATTTTATAGATGTACATGTATGATGGCTTGCAATATTTTTTTCATGAAAAACTTCTCAAATTATGACTACAATGTAGTACTTCTGGCATCTTTTGAGGCTCTTCTCTCCTCTATCATTTCCCATTCAACATCATTCTTCATTTCCTTAAGTCTTTCATTCTTTGTATGGGGTCAAGATATAGTGCCTTCTTGGTTTGGAGTTTGGTGATTTCCAACACTTCCTTATCTAATACATTTAATCCCTTTTTATTTGGGTATTCAATGCCCTCATGGTTCCCCGAATCACAACATTTTCATAAAACACTGCCATTGTTTTTCCCGCTCTGACAATCTCGCACAAAGTGATTTTCAAAATTGTATGATAGGACATCTTGTCAAGTTTTATTGTATTTGATTTTGTTGTTGATTTTATTAACCTCCTATTAATCCATTATTTTTTTATGTCATCTATCCCTATGTGAAGAGTATTACATGCTTCTAGTCTTAAAATTATTGGACACTCCTTTATTGAATGACCCATCACCTAGGACAATTACCTTTTTTGTACCCTTCGACATTGCACTCTGTACACCATACTTCATTAATTTATTTATGGTTCTTTTCTTGGTCTTTAGTTATTTTATAATTCTCATCATGTCTCACCATAGGGCCTGTATTATTGTTTATTCATCATCACTACTACCCTTGCTACTATCTTTATCATGCATTTTTGTCTTCCCTTGGAAGGATATCTTATTTCCACTCTTTATGTCCATTGATTGATTTTAGCAACAATGTGTTAGGGTGGAGGCACCTCTTTCATCCTATTGTGTAAGGAGGGAATCAAACCCTCAATGAATTAGTTCTTCTTCAACCTATCAGTTTTTTGATTCTCCAAATTTCACAACAATACCTTGAGACTACGATTATAATCTCGTACACGCTCATTATTCCCTTGTTTGGTATTATAAATTTTTGAAACAATCTTATTTTCATCTCATAGCAATTTCAAATCAACCTCAAGTGCCCTCCTAAGCACATCCCAAGAAGCTATAGATAAGGCATCTTGTTCTATGAACCACTCGATGGATGTACCCAGTAATATTTCTAGAAAACATCTTAGCCAATATTCCTTTTAATCCTAACTATTTTCTACCTAGATAGTCTCATATGTCTTCCAATGCCTTGTAGGGTCTTTTGAACCATTCCCTGTGAATTCTGGTAATTTCTGCCAATCCACATTTAGACTAGTTAGAGGATTCACCATCTTTATCTCATATTTGTCCTCTTTTGTATTGGAATTGGGTGGATTTTCATTAATACTATGTTCTATTTCTTTCCCTCCACTCTCAACCACACACGCATCCTCTACACACCCACCTTTGACATCCCCAACACACTAGGTACTTCAAAGCCTTGACTCATACTTGTACTCCATTCGTCTGAGGGTCTTCAATTCAGATCCTCTAATGATGGGTTCCCTTGAGATGGATAGGTTCTAAATGTCATATGATATGTCTATCAATTCAATATTTCCTTTGTATTCCTCATTTGACATCATCTGTATGGATGGTTGTCTTGCTTGGTTGGAAAGGTATGCTTCGTCACTTTGTTTTGTAATCTTCTTATTCATTCTCTTTTTTTTTCAATTCTTAAAGATCACTTGATAACTTGGTCTTGACCACCTTGTGTCCTCTTCTTGAATGTATTGGTATCCAAGGGTATGAATCACACAATGTTGACCTGATTTATTTTTAAGACAAATACATCAAATGTTTACTACTATACCTAGTAATTTACATACATGAAAAAATAACACAAATGACAATGCGTACCATATATAGGAGTAAAATACATCTATATTAGCTCATGAGTTCATTATAGAGAACAAGACCAAAGATGGTTGGCCAAGGATTACAATTCATATGACGATACCATCTCCCTTCCTTGGAGGTACACAACATATTTAAAGGACCTAATGGTTGCCAAGAGGAATACAACCATCAACCAACTAACATGATAACTACTCGAGAGTGAAAACCAACAAACAATTAATACATTAAATAATTAATACCTTAAAAATAACCAATATTATCAATATAACACCAATGGTGGCATTTTTTGATGGTTACGTTATTGTGTTGTTCTTTCCATCAAGGTTCAAATCCCATTGGGGATGAGGTCCCCCATTTGTGGCCTCACCAGTTTATAGTTTTGTGTCAAAGTATTTACCCCTCTTAAAAAAAATAGTATCAACATAATAATAGGCATTGTACACTGACTACATCCTTCAAAGTAAAATGCCACTTTTTCACATCAGATTTATTCCCAAGGTAGATTTGATAAAAAAATGAAACCATTTCCTTGTGCCAAAAGAAACTAATCACCACGAGGAAGTCAAAATGTTACAAGAAACATTCATTCTACGTATGTGAAAGGATAATAATGATGCAAAGATAATAATTTTGAGACAATTGTAACAACCACCATGATGATGCCTCCATGTGGAACAAATGTTGAGGCCCTTCTCATTTGTAGTTACAAGGTTCATTTCAAGGAAGTGGTCTCTAAGAGTCTGTAGACACATTGTAATAAGGGATCCTTTCACAATTCTGGAGTTTTTGTTCACCAAACTTAGAAGAAAACTTAGAGATAGTTGTAGTCATATTTCTTAGATCTTATCTGTGTATTCACTTAATCAATAGAAGAAGACATATCATATTGTACCTAGTTTTTCTCTGTTGTGTGTTTACTTCTACTTTGTAGATGATTTTAGAGCTCTGTCTCAATTCTGGATGAACGTAGTCTTTAATAATTTTAATAAATGAATGTATAGGTTTTTTATTCATGTTTTATACTCCTTCAATAGTTTGTAATGTTTGTGATTTGGGGCTATAAAATGTCATTTGGTGAGAAAAAAATGCATCAAATGACTATTTTAGTGAGATAATAGGAACATCTCCTATGAACCTTAGTGGGTGATTCTCATGAGAAGATCTAAATATTTTTCATTTTGTCTATTTGATATTAGCACTCTATTTCCTTTCCAACAATGAAGAGGTTGTGGCGTTCTATGCTCACATTCTAGGATCATATAATATTGTTATTTCTAAAGGTAAATTCAAAGGGTTTCTAAATCTTTGGCACATCGCCTTAGTTTATAACTTTTTGTGTTCTCTCCTCCTTATCCTTTACCCCAAAATACTAGATTGATGAAGACTTGACTTCTATAATCTCACAAGTTGTTTCTGAGGGCGCAATTCATCCCACTCTTGAGAAACTTCCTAATTGTCCTTATTTAGGCATGAGCCTCTTAGGAATCAACAACATTTTCTAGCACGCACAGTGGGACAAATATTTAATAGCTAGAGATTTGGTGTGTTCTTCAATATTTTCAGCCTTGAAGAGGCATTTTCAAGCACATAGTGACTGTGTAGTTCAAATTATTGCAGTGATTCTGCTCATATGAAACCAATTTTATATTTTGAGAAGACCCTTCCATATTGTTTGAAATATCATTTATAGATATTTTATTGTTCTTACACTTTTGAATGGAAAAGTATTATGAGAAATGGATGTTTCCCTCCCCATTCTATGGATACAAAAGTATTCCACCTCCCTATCAACAATATCAAGTTATAAATGTTCCCAGTTTCCATCTATATTTCCTTGCAATAATAATTTATGAGCAATTTCCTAATGCTCACCTCCCACTTTCCCTTGCACAACATTCTTGGAAGCTTACATATTCTTACCAACAACCACAAAAAGCTTATTATGCCTCCCATTTTCACAACATCTTCTTACACAACATCAAACTAAGAGATTCTTGGTAAATGTGAGTGCAAGGGAGATAATGTTGAGTTTCCAAGAATATTTGTAGGCTATTGAGGAGGAGCGTGAATATCTCTAGTGGCAAGATAAACTTTCTTATGAGGCTCATCTTCAACAACAACAACAACAACAACAAGAGGTTCAGGTAAAATGACAAGAGTAGTTTCTTGCCATGCAATATGTTCTAAAGAAGAAGAAGAGGAGAACAAGGAGGGGGATCTCAAGAAAGAAGAGGTGTTGCAAGAGGATATTGAGAAGGTTGCATTCTAAAAAACCTCTTTGCATACAAAGGATAATGAAGAGGAAGAAGGTCTAATCCTCTCATTTTAAGAGCTCCCCTTTTTAGTTCATATGGAGGACGAGGAGAAAGATCATAAGGAAACCCTTGCCCTTGAAGATGAGAGACTGATGTGCATAATTTTATTCCTCGACATATGCATGATATCGTAGTAGAGAAAGTAGTTCAAGAAGAGGATCTTGTTGTTTCTCCAATCCGTCACAAGGACTTATGTGATATAGGGACATTTCATGGCATAGAGGGAATCATAGAGGAGATTGATGAAGAGGGTGACTTTTTGGATAAGTTTGATGCAATTTTCTCATCTTTTGATATTGATTCATCGTCTCTTGTCTCATTAAAGCATGGGTTGTAGCATCAACCAGTGGATATCCACATACTGCTAGCCACACCATCAAAGCCAACCCTTGTTGGCTTGCAAGAGATCAAGGTTGTAGAGTATAGAAATGAGTTCAAGGGTGATTTATTGAACCTGACACTTCCAAGAGGACATCCTATTAGACATCTAGATCAGATCTACAAGTTGTACCTAGTCATGCTTACCTCTAAGCATGAAGATGAACATCAAAGAGAGTAGGTTTAGTTTACCCATTTTCTATAGGAGGACAACATTCCAACATAGGTGGGGTTTTTTGTTCTCAATCTTTGTCAAGCATTAAAATAGTTAGTTTAATACCTCTCAAATCTTCTATTCTAGTTAGTTGTCCACAAGAATTAAGAGCATCAAAATTTGGTTAGAAAGGGAACTATAACAAGCCAGTCAATGCCTTCAATTAATTTCATTTACATGTACATCTTTTGACATAGTAGGTTAGAATTTTTCTTATTTTCAAGAAGTTTTGTTGCACACGCTACATTATCCCTAAGGGAATGTACATTTTAGCTTCCACTTCCAACAAGTGCATGCTTGCATAGGTTTTTATGTCTTCTTATATTTTGAGGTAGGTTTTTTTTGTTGTGGCTCCCTTTCTATAACTCTGGGCCTAATGAATAAGGATGTTGACTACAAAAATAGAGATTATGAGGTTCTTTCTAACCAAATATAGATCCTCTGCAAGTCACCAAAAGTTGTAGATGTTATCTATCGGTACCTATATCCTAAACTATTTGAAGGAGAAGTGAAGTAGAACAATAGTGAAAAAATGAGAAAAAATGAGAAAAAAAAATCTTATTTTTCATATTTTCCTATGTTTTAGAAATGTGCTTTTTTTAAGGTCTTCAAAGTGGAATCAGGGGTTGAAACTCTCATTCATTCCTTAAATCACTTTTTCAAAGGCATGGTGTTAAGGGATCAAAACTAAATCCCTTGAAGACCTTTCCAATGGTGTATGTTATTCTAAATTTATAGCAACAAGTAGAAAGTTGTGACCCCACAAAGTTGGGGTAACCAAATGCCAAAGCGACATGGTTTCTACCAGATCACGGAGTTGTGTCCTTGAAGGAAAAGAGAGCTCACTATAGTGGGTATTATGTGCTAGAACTATGTAGATTCTAAAGGTCGAAAGGGAAATAATATCCAAAAAATCCATATGTGTACCACCGATCAGCACTGCGTGCCCTTGACCTAATTCAAGCGAATGGTGTGCCAAAGGCTCCCATTCATGCAAGGTGTGCAAGTTTGTGGTCATGTCGATTAATGGACTTGTGGGGCCCATATCCTTCAAGTTAAAATGTCACATTTTTATCTCAGGGAAAATCCCGAGGCAGATTTATTCTAAAAATGAAATTGTTTCCACATGGTAGTCTTTGTGGACCGACACCTGTAGTCGCTAATCAACGTTTGTGTAGTTTGATGTCTTTTTCTGCACGGGTTTTGCACTTTATTTGCATGGTTGGTTGTGTTTGAGGACCAAGTTCTTGTGCTCTCTTTATGGAGATTTTTAGATGGTTTATATATTGCTTGATAGACATTGAATGCTTAATGATCTTAGGAACACTTCTTTTTTTGTGTTTAAAATGAACCTCTATTTAGATAGGTTAATGGGTCATTCAATGACTTGGCCTCTTGTAACTCGTTGGACATTGTCTGAGCTCTTGTTAGGCGATTTTGTGAACATGTGTATTTCATTTTGAGTGTATGTTTGGGAGTGTCTTGGAACCCTTGGAGGTATGTAAAGGCTTCTGCTTGTGCACAACCATGAGATGATTATTATTATATTGTTATTGTATTTGCATTTGTATTGTATTTATGTACTTGTAATTGTATTTATTTTAAGAAAAATATATATCAGAGCATTACTCTCTGTCTCTATTACAAATATAACATAAGCTTGTTGGTAATTGACCCTAATTATCCTCCTGATTTAGAGGTTTTATTTTAATCATATTTTTATTTTTCAAAATGAATGCATAGTTGATTTAAATCTATCAGTTATCCATTGAGATTTTTTCACACAAACAACAACATTTGCTGAATTGCCTACTAATTGACATCATGACCTCCACAAATTATGCAAAAATAGATTAAAAAATATATCCCAAATTGACTTTTCACACTTCTTTGATATACCATTGCACACCAAGGTGCTATTGCTAGTTATATTTCTACTCAACTCTTGACAAAAACAAAAAAAAAAATCTATTAAGACAACATTATTATTATATCGTTATTTTTAATTTTTTATTCTAATTCTTATCCTTATCTATTATTATACTACTATTTTATTATAATATATATATTTATAATAATATTAAAAAAATCTATTTTTATATATATTTATTTAGAATATCAACATATTAAACTTATGATAAAAATAATATAATTTTTTTTAAAATAATAATATTTTTTTGTTATTCATTCTAGTGTATAAACACATCAAATTAAAGGCTTGATATTTTTTATTGACATATATTTTTGAATTCAAGTGGGTGTGATTTAACTAACTATTCAATTGCATATAGTACCAAAATTCTCATTTCCTTCAATATAAAAAAGTCTTAATGCATCTCTATCTAGATATTTTACATCTTTGTGTTCATTGTTGTCACTAGTTAAATGTATGTACTAATACAAATAGACATTAAAAATTATGATGTATTTTCACACCAACAAATGACTTATTACCCTATTCCAGGCACCTAATTATTTTACAACTAGAAATTGCACCTTGGTGTGCAATGGGTATGCCGAAGAGGTATGGAAGGTTAATTTAGAAAAAAATATGATTTTTGTTTTCATACATCTATGTAGTTCACGAGGTCAATTGGTAGGTCATTTAGTAAATGATTTTGTTTATGGAACAAAGGTATCAACCAAGTACTAGAGGAATAAATAAAGTACTATTCTAGATTGCAAAGGCTAATTTTATTTCAAGATACATACAAAATACCATTAAATTAGAAATTATTCAAAAAGAGTGAGGGATTGCTAGGATAAAAAAATATATTGTGTTCGATAAAATATTATTATATTAATTGTATATCATTAAGGGCCAAAATGATATTCAAGAACTTCAATCTATCATGCCAAAATAGAATCTGAAATAAAATCACATCTAAGTGGGAAGAAGACTTGAAACATTAGAATCAAAAACTTTACAGGGTGGTTTACAAATTCTAGATATTATGCTAATCTCAGAAACTCTAAAATATCCAAATTTTAAATTTCATACACATTTTTTCAGAAGCCTTTGATCTTTACTTGTCAATGCAGGGTCGGTCTGGTGAAGCGATCGATATAAAACTAGATTCTTAAGCTCATGTGGAAATAATTAACTGTATTTATTTTATTCAACACTTAAAATAAGCCAAAAAAGAAAAATTAAGGATTTGTATAGGTTTGATAGAAAAGAACATAGATCTTGTAAAGAATGAAAACCTCCTAACATGAAATGTGTCGATTCACTCTAGGAAGTTCGAAGCCCATTCTACATGGCATAAACTACTTCAACATCGTACCATAGAAAACAACTGACAAGAAATTTGAGGCTCTTTAGACAAGTCTAATTCAATGAACGAATTTGCATAGATTTGACAGATAAGTATAACAATGAAGAAAACAACTAAAAATCTAACTAAATAAATAAATTCATCCAAATACAGAAAAAATAGCTCACAACCGAAACTCTCAGCAAGTTAAAAATATAAAAAAAAAATAGTTGAAATTCTAGTCACTTCAACAATACTCTCCCAAAGCTACAATTAAAATTTGATATGTTAAAAGAATACATATCGTATACACACAATGCTTCATTTATTCTCCTTTTGTAAAGAAATATCACAATTAATTCATATATGGAACATGCTATATTGTCTTTGGATTAATCAGTTGATAGAATTTGAGGTCAACAAATACCTACAAAGATAAAGCCAAACATAGAGAAGTACACACTGAACAAAAGGAACTTTTGCAAGAACTCTAAGCAGATACAGAGGAATTAAGATTCTCCTCATTTAATATGCATTGAATATATCAACTGTAAGATACCACTTCATATAAAAATCTTCACAACAAATAATTATTGCAAATTAAATAATTCAAAAAGTAGATGAAGAATTATTCATGCACACTATGAAGATAAAGCACAAATAAATTTTGGGAGGATGGATTATTATGTACTTTTAATATATAAGATTAAAAATTCAAAAGTAATTATGGGGTTTGTTTTGTCATGGGGTATGTAGCCATGTTGTGGTATATGTGTTGTCACTTCTCATGTCAATTGTGTAATAAATTAAAAAAAAAGAAGTTGATGTCACTTTGGAGAGTTGGCAAATTGAAAATAATTTAGATTAAAATAATTTCAAATGAGTTTTTTTTTGCAATGATTGTTCCCATCCAAAGCCAATAGAAATGTAGAAATCCCTTTACTTTGGAGAATTTTTGAAAATCAAACGTCATAAATGTTTATCTCATATAATCATATTTCCTTCTTTCACGTGGCAAAACTATTTGTGCTCATTTTGTGAAACGACTTGACCTATGAGACTCCTTTATTTTAGGCTTATCATGCGACCTTTTGACCTTGGTTGACCTACTCGCTATGATTCAACTACGTCGCTATTTCTTGTTGTTATGTTTCTAGTGTTAGATCTTTTCGTCGATATTTTGGCTGATCATACATTGAATTATAATGAAATGACGACACTATATGATGTTTAATTGATGCTTCTTTTACTTATAACATGCATTATGATGAAATGTGATGATATTATGGCAAGACCACAATAAAATGTGTTGATTTTATTGATTATGGATTTTTAATTAAATAGGTTGAAATTATTGCTTAAACACTAAATTGAATGCTGATATGAGGTTTTGGCTCTGAGTGTGTCTATATGGATGCAAGATGAAGGCAGGGCTGTGGTTGAGGTAGAGGAGTCTAGCCCTCAGCACTGGTGGGCACGGATGGTCTGGGTCTGCACACACCACGTAGATATTTATGATTAAAGATTTATGAATTTTAATACTAATCTCGCTCCTAGATAAACAAATGTATGATTGAACCCACTTGATTGTAGTCGACTTTGATCTTAGAAATGAAAAGTGACATCTTGAATGTTAAGTGTGTGACCAAATAGGAAGATATGTTTAATATATATGTGCAAATGATTTGTGAAATAGTGCAATTTACCCTCAACCTTAAATTGCTTCAAGAATTATTAGCTTTTCAATTCAACATATTAATGTTTATAATTGAGTTTAGAAAATATAAAAATGTGGTGTCATTACTATTTTTAAAAATAAGTTGCTATCAAACAAGGAAAAGAAAACGGTTGGATGGCTGGCGAGGGAATAAAGGATGGTTGGATAGTAAGTAGAAGAGCACAGACGGAAGGAGGAAAAGAAAAAGAAAGGAGGGAAGAAAGGAGGAGAAAAAAAAAAAGAGCCAGAGAAGCTGCGAGGAGCTACAGCTGGGTGAAGACTGAACAATTTATTATATCCCAAATCCAGGTTCTAAATATTCTTCTCTTTCCTCAAAGCTTACGCAAATCTCTGCTAGTGACCATGCTTTTAAAATCTTGTTTGTAATCTGGAAAGATACGACATTCTTGTTATTTTTTGGGCATCATTATTCTACAAGTTACTTTGTATTCTGCTAGAAAACTGGGCACGAAGACCCTTTACTATCCGAAAATATTTTGTGGCATTAGAGACAAATTTGTGTGATTAGGCAGAACACGATCAAACCAGAAAGTCCAGTTATGGCCGCTACCCACAAACCTATGATCTCAGTCAACAATCTAGCATCGAGATATTTGTTTTATTCTTTCCTGCGAATTGATGTAAAATAAACTGTTGGGATGGGCATAGATAGCTAGAGGGTATAGGAGCTAGCGATATTGCTAAGCCACTCCATTATCGTTCCTGGAAGCAATAATTAGTTCCAAGTTCCAATATGTAATCCTTATTCTTTTCTTTCCTCAAGTTTTCCACAATCGCTGTTAGTTACCTGGCGCTGTAAACTCTGTTGTAATCTGGGAAGTTACTGCATGCGTAGCCAATACTTAGCCTGTGGGAAACATAGCCTAGTAACCTCTTCTTTAAACTCTGCAGTGACACTATGGCTGACGTGTTGCTCCATACGTTCCAAAAACACTGCTTAATCATAGGAGATTTCACATTTATGTCCTTTAGCCTCTCTTACTTGAAATCCGTATGCAATTTGATGCTAGATTTTTACTTATGTTGCATAAGTGTCATTGCTGTTCTAAGAGTTTTCTTTTTTGTAATGGAAATTAGTAAAAATTCCATGAATCGATATCCACTTACAATAGTTCCCTGTGTGTATAAGGGAACGCAGTTGGATTAGTAAGATCCTTGCCATAGCAGTTTTGGCAGTGGTAAAACGTCTGAGCAACACTCTCGTTTCGAGATAGTGGATTGACACATGTTAGATGGCTTAGGAGACATGGACTTATAGATGTACAAAGGTCCAAGGTATATTGTTTTTGGTATTATGTACTAATTTTCATAATCTTATTATCTTTTGATGCATCCATGTACTCAGATGTAATGTTGTTTGGCGTGCAGGTCGGCATCCAAATCACACTGTGCATAACACTTAAAGAAATAAATTATTTTTTTGTACTTTGTACTTGAATAAAGTTCGACATGTAGGTCGACTTCCTTATTATAGTTAACAAAACATTCATATGAACATGTGATGTCTTCAACATGCGTCTGTTAAGACGTCTTTATTGTATAAATTATTCTTGTGGTATCTTGATTATTTTGACGTGTACGTCAAAATCTTGAGGAACTTCTTTCATTATGAATAATTAATGGTTTGATTAGACTACGTGTACTTTCGACCATGTATTATTTTCAACTTTTCCGCAATTTATGTTGTATGTGTGACATGGCATCTTTTAAGTAAATGCAGTCTATACATTTTTCTTGGTGTCTTCTCTACCAAGGTTTGCCTTTGGTAGCTCGACTCCGGCATTTAGGTGTGCCTGATCCTAAATGCCCTTTTTGTGGGCATTCTAAAACTATCATGCATATTTTTTGGTTCTGTCATCGGGCCCAAAACTATTGGAATTGGATTCATGATTTCTTTAGGTCATTCCGGCCTGAGCCTTTTTCCTGGCATATGGTGCTCTTAGGTGACTCACCCAGAATGCCTTCCCAGTACACCCAGATTTGGCATGCTTTCAGGATGGAAATTCTATTCTCTTTATGGAAAGATTGAAATGCTATTCTTTTTACTCACAACTTTCTGGATATCACTATTTCTCTGTATGCTAAGGCATGTTTATGTAATAATGTCATGATGCATATGCAAGTTCAAGCGGACAAAGTGGTCCTTGAAATCGCATATTTACAGGAGTTGCTGCAACACTGGGGCAATGCCTCTTGTGTTGTTGCTCGGGTGCCCCCGAATTCTCTCTTGGCTGACTGCACACCGCCCCGGGGATGCTGTCAAAGCCGGAGTTCCTCTGCCAGGCGTTCCAGAACATCGCGCTCTTGGCGTCGCCACTCTGCCTCTCCTCCTTCTGGGAGGGCGGCGGCTACTGGCTGGCCTCCCCTGCTTGTTTCCACTGTTGCTGCTTTAGCTCGACCTTCGGCTAGTGTTCCTGTGTGGCCTTTTGCCACTTCTGATAAGTTCCCCCGCCTAACGCTTGCCATTTCTCCCAGGCAGGAGGAAGGAGAATTGAAAGAAGAAACTAATCATGGCTGGTAGCTTCCCGACCAGACCCCTGTGCCCAATGTTTGGGGCAATTCTGATGACATATATCCTCCTCCCTCTTCTGCAATTGCTCTCGCAGCTTGATGACTCTTTTATATATGTTTTTTGATGAATAGTTGTTTTATTCTGGCCTAGGTGCCGAGTGACTGCAAGGTGATTTTTGTCCCCTGACCCCTTTTTTGTGAATATTGTACTCTTATATTTTAATTAATAGAAAGGCCTCTATTCATCAAAAACTATTTGAGGCTCATGAAAAGTGGTTAAGAAAACTCCACGGTTAGTTTACCATGCAGAAACATTGGAAAATAAAGAGTGAACAAAAAGACAAAAATGAACGGACGAGATGATTTCAATAGTCTTGCAAATTTTAATCATCTCAGGCAGGTCATTGGTAAGGTTGTGTGCCAAATACACATTCTGCTAATGTTTGCAAACAAACAACTGTCAAGTTGGTTTGGAGTATAAATGGTGGTATTTATAACAGGTGTTTTGATTGAGTTTTCCTACTTTTAGTTGTGTCCTGGAAAATAGGAGCCCTTCTTTTTTATAATTTTGAGCCTGTGAAAATGGGGTGGGGTTGGAAATTTCCCCACCAACCTAGGAAAAGTTCAAGTCACATATAAAAAATATGCACACTTTATTCTCACCAAAACAAAAAAATCTTGCCAAAAAAGAAAATTTAGAAAGTTTTTCCTTAAATCTAAGATCTAAAAATTCTAAGTTGAAGCACACTACAAAATTCATAAGACCCCTCACCTTTAAGTAATCTTAAAAAATCTCAACGTACACAACTCTATTTCTAACTCTAAATCCAGTTCACCTCGCTACACATTATTCGGTTAATGCTGGAGGTGGGTTTTTCTCCTCATGTCAAGTTGTGGGGCACAACTGCAACCCATTTGGGCAACACTCCCATCTTGTATTTCAGTTGTTTCATGATATGTGTCACAGTGTAAAAGGAGTGGGGAAAAGAAACCAAATGCCTGATACAGGGGCTTTTAATGCCATTCTCAATATTTGTGCAGGGAATGACAACATGGCTAGAGTAGAGGATTTGATAAAGGAAATGGGTCTTTTCGGGGTGAGGCCTGATGCTCTTACTTATAACATCATGATTAAGCTCTATGTCAGAGTGAGGAGAGAGGATTTGATTGTGGGTATTGTGGAGAAAATGTTGGGATAGAATATAGAGCCCTGCATTTCTACATTCTGCTCTCTTGTGGCAACATATGTGGGGTTTGGGGATTTGGAAAGGGCTGAAATGCTAGTTCAGGTTATGACAGAGGACAAGAGAGACATATGTATTATTTTGAGGCAAAGTAATCAGACTACACTGCAGAAGAATCTCCTACTGCGCAGAAGTTGCATACCTGATTATCGGCTATACACTATACTCATGAAGGGTTATCTGCACAATGGGAGATTGTGGGATGTTATAAATATGCTAAAGGCAATGCAGGATGAGGATGACCCCAACAACCACCCTAATGAAGTTACTTACACAACTGTGATTTCTGCTTTTGTTAAGATGGGTTCAATGGATGAAGCACATGCAGAACTTCGAGAAATGGCTAAGTACACCGTAGCTAAAATAAACTTACTATCCACACACACCATTATAACCCTAATCATAGCAACATAGTCATAAAATGTCATTCTTAAGGGTCTTGTAGGGCCAAACCAGTATTTTTTTAAATAACCATTAAACTTATCAGTAATAAAATGCATAACTAAGCCTAGGCTTCCAACACTATTATCAATAGAAGCACAAAAAAAGACTAGGGACGAAAGAGCTAAGTCTTCTTTGGCACCATGAATTTGACAACATCATCCAAGCCCAGTCCTTAGTGAGGAACTTGAATAGCTCTTTAAAGTCACCATCCTCCTTGTCCTTCGCACCAATCCCATCCTCCTACAACAAACAAAGAGTAGTACCTGAAGAGTGCATCACCTTAAGAGCGAACTTTGACATCTCAAGGAACCTATTTTCAAACTTTGGATATGTTTTTTTTAAATTTTGACAACCTCCCCCCAAACTGCCCCACAATTGTTGCAATCTCCGCTAGAGGTGTTTTGTCCTTCTCTTTAATAGGGGAGGTGGTCCTAGCTAGGAAATTAACCTTACTGCCAACCTTACTATGTGAGATCAATTGATTATGTTATATTTAATAAAGTAATATAAATAATGTAATTGAATCAAATTATTTGTTTTATTTTGAATAGTTTTTGATTAAGTAAAACAGGTTTTAAAGGGTGCCTGAGACCCAGAACATAGTGAAAGATCAGAAATTAAACCCAGACTGAAAGGACAGAGCCAAACAGACGAAATAAGCCACCACAGGGCCGTAGAACTAGGTTTTGAAGGGGCCCCTGAACCCTGTACACTCAGATTTTGAGGGGGATCTGAAACCCCACTTAGACGAGCAGCTGCACAAAGCTAAAATAAACTTGAAAACCAACAACACATAAACAATAGCCAGACATCAATTTGGAATGGACAGTCCCGCTGTCCAGAACAGGGCCCGAGGGCTACAGATTAATCCAGAATAGGGGAGGAAGCTGGCTCCCCACACCAAGACATATGGCCACAATAAGGATAGCCAGAGTGGTTAATATACATTTAAGGATCTCTGGCATAAACGACAAGGGTTTTGACTTGGTCCCCAAAACCAAAAAATAAACTCTAGAGGTGAACCCCATAGAAGAGACAATGTGAGAAGAAGAGGAAAAATAATCCTTAATAAATTCAGATCTTCCCACAATAGAGACTGTCCAGCTATCGGTCCAGACATTGCCATGAGAAACTCACTCCACGTCACTTGGAGCATCACCCACCTCAATAGGGTTAAGGGAGATCTCAAGAATAGAAAGGACGGGCCACCTTCTCTAAATCCCCCGGGTCAAGTGACCATGGTAAAGGAGATACCCCAACCAGCAACCCTCTGTCACTTCCGCACAACATGTCTTCACCTCAACAGAAGCAACCACCACTTCCATAGGTAAAGAAGAAGAGCAGGAAGGAAGAAGGTCAAGCCATACCTTCACCAGAAACACATGAAAGCTCTCCACCTCCATAGGAGTCTATGAGGGAAGGGGAGAAGAGATAGAAACGGAAACCCCTGAAACACGGGCTAGAAGCGGCTTGGGGAAACTCCCTACCAACAAACTCTGCTCCACAAAGTAAAAAAAATAAAGCATACGAGAAACAACAGAAGACATGGCATAGAGGCCTCAGCAGGTAAGCCCCAAACCAAAGAACAGTGGCTCCAGCGCCCACACCACCAAAAAACCCAGCAAAGCGCCTTCGACCATCAAAACAGGGCACAAAAATAAACCTGGCTTGAAAAACACAGATCCATCCAACAGCCGTCACGCAGATCTGGGAGCGATTAAACTCCCCAGAACCACCAGGTAGGGCGTGGCCCACTACCACACAAGCCTTGCCAGCCTCCTTGGCAAGGAGCACTTCCTCCAGACGCGTAAAAACAACGCGCAAAGGCAACAGACAAAAGCCAAAGAGGCAGGCCCGCAGGTGCTGTGCACAGAACAACTGCCGCACAACCCAAAGGGGGTCCCCATCCCCATCTGAATCACCGTCTTCCTTAGCCGCCGCCAAGGTGCCTTCAGTCTGGCCGGTGCCATTCGAAGCCCTAGTCGCTCCCATTCCTCTGCTCCCGCTCATCGCTTCCTCCCTTCGGTGATGGATGCAATTTTCAATAATTATTTTATTTTGAATAGTTATTTTCAATAAAATATCACATTTTAAAATATCCAAAATTTGAGTAAAATATATATCAATAAATAATTAATAAACATTTTGAATAGTTATTTTATTTTGAATACTTATTTTCAATAAAATATTACTTTTTAAAATATCCAAAATTTGAGTAAAACATATATCAATAAATAATTAATAAACAATGAATGCACAAGTCCGTTGATTGTGCAACCACATATTCTCTGAGAACTCTTCCAATGAATATAATTAAAAGAATTAAATGTGATATTATTATTTATATTTTATTAATATATTTGAAATTTTTTAAGAAGGAATATAATTAAATGTATAAGTTGTAAATTTATATTAATCAAAATAATTTAACTATACATTAAAAAGGATGTTTAAAACATTTAGTTGACACACATGCAATTACATTTTAGAGTTAACATATAGAGTTGACATTATATTGAACGTCATACCATTTTTCAAGCATATCTACTAACGATTACTCTTTCTTGGGGATAAAGGGGTTAAAATATAGAAATGGCACCACGTAAGCAAATTTAGTGAAGTTTACACTTTAAAATTTAGTATTATGTTAGGCATTTATTTTAAACGCATATCTATTTTTATGACTTATTGTTTGCATTATATATGTGCCGCATGTGATGCAGGCCACTCTTCCTTCCTGCAATTTATATTTCTCAGTTAACTTTTAAATAAACGGGTAGATTTGTGAGTTGCCTCCGCGATGCATGCATGGTGGAGTTTTTTTTTGTTGTACACGGAGGATGCATGGATGCCTTGTAGGGAAAAGAAAAGTTGTCCGAGTAAAATTATATGTTATTACGTATGCATTGATTTTAAATAAATAAGTGCAATGATGTTTAAAACTAATATATTATTAAAATAATGTTTAAAACTTTTAGTAAATATACAATTACTTCATAAAGTTGAACTAAAATTAAAAAAAGAAAGAGAAGAATTAATTTTTTTTTTTTTTATAAAGAGAATTGCATAAGACTTTTAGTTAACATGCATCAACTACATCTTAGATATAGAGTTAAATTAGATTTTAAATAGTCATAATGTTTATTTTCACATGCATACATGCAATTCATATTTATTAAAATGATTTTAATTATATATTTAAGATGATGTTTACATTTTTTGATTAGTGTGTCTACAATTACATGTTAGATTATAGCTATTGAGAGAATTGTGAAGAAGATGGATATTATGAAATTGATTTTGGCTGGAGTGGTTTTTGTACTATCAATTGCAAGAGTTGGTGCATCTTGTTTTTCAACAATTTATAGTTTTGGTGATTCACTCACAGATACAGGGAATGCTATCATTTCAAATCCTTTGGTTTATCATCAATTCAATACACTTCCATATGGGGAGACATTTTTTGGAGAACCAACAGGTCGTTGTTCTGATGGACGTCTTGTAATTGACTTTTTAGGTGAGTAGAATTGATAGTATGGTTTTTATCATTTATATTTAATTTTTAGGTTTGTATACTAATGATATTTACATTTGATTAATTTAACATATATTTGTTTATGTGACAATTGACTCTAGTTTTTGTTGTTGTGTGATTTTATAGCTACTTCATTAGGTTTGCCTTTCATCCCACCTTTTCTTAAAGTGGGAAGGATGTCATTCTCATCAAGGTTGACCGGAGTAAATTTTGCAGTAGCAGGTTGCACTGCATTAGATTCTTATTTCTTATATAGTAGAGGTGTTATCAGTGCAACACCTTTATCTTTAAGTTCTCAAATAAATTGGTTCACTCATTTGAAAAGAATCTCTTGCAGACAAGAATCTGGTATAATATTATTTTTATTTATTTATTTAATTTAATTTTATGTATTAAATTCTTTTGATTTGATTTCAATATTTGTTTTATGTATTGATTTTATTTCATTCTTTTGGATAAGTTTTTCTCAAATTCATATTTGTTTAATCGATTTTATTGTACAGGATGTGAAGATCATTTTTCAAAAGCTTTGTACTTTTTTGGTGAGATAGGAGCCAATGACTACATAGATGCTACTATTCTTTTAAAGCCAATACGAGAAATACAAAGTTTTACCTCTCCTATCATTGCTAGGATTCAAGGATCATTAGAGGTAACCCTCCATCTTACTCAATTTTTACTAAACATATAAAAATTAACATATATATGAAAAACAAAATCTCATTAAAATATAATTTATAGTTCGCTATTAAATTTGTTTAAATTAAAGCTACTTTTTTTAATGTAATTTTTAGAAAATCGGTAGAAATGTAGTAATTTGCTCATTGTCATTAGCAGAAGGTGTGGGGTTTCATCCTCAGGGGCTTGAAGGCTGAGGATACCAACAGTTTTTAAAAACTTTGCATGCCAATGAGTTTTTTGAGACAGCAAACAAGTTTTCTGTTCTTGTATTGTTCTTATCTGTCATTGTAGTTTGCCTGTGAACACTTTTTCCCTTTAGATTATTTAACATCTTTGACATTTTGCTATAGATTTTGTTTCGTGTCGTCTATCTTTTTCCTAGAAATGAATGTGTCAAATTGCAATTGATGTATAAACTACTTTGTAAGCCCTTTCTAGTAGCTTTAACACAGAATTTTAAAGATAAAATCAGACATAAATGTGGTCCTTTATAAGAGAATAGTTTCTATGTTCCAGTTTTGCCTCTACAAAAATGGATTAATTCAAAGAGAGTTGCAGGGCACGAGGTATAGCAGCCCCATGCCTAGAAATGTAGTAACTCGACAGAAAATAACAATTAGATAAATGACTGCGAAAGCTCATTCGACGACGAAGACTGTGATTGCATTCCGGTACGATAATGCTAATGGAGAGACTATGCAGTGGCTGTTCAAAATCTCAGAAGGGGTTGTCAAAGCTCCCATGGATGACTATGATGTCTGTAAACAGCCGGTGCTTTGTGATGTTCCCACAGATTCTATCTTCCTTCAACAATTGGGCAATACAGATCTCAGCTTTGTAAATAAAGATAAGCATTTGTTGACTGAAGAAGGGGGAGATAGAAGGGTTAGAGTGCCTAGAGAATGTGCATTGGAGGTCTGCCCTTTAACCAGAAAGCTTGGTTACAAATGGGATGGAGGAACAGTAGAGTGGTTGTATCAGCAATCCTATCATGCCATAAAAGCTCTCATGTCTGAGACGAGGAGGAGAACAGCAGCAAAGCAGGACATCTCTGCTCAATATTTTGACTATGCCAGCCCCTGCATCCAGGCTTATCATAACTACCTTTCAAGAAATGCTTTTAGTTCATGTCAATACTAAGTTCAAGAGCAACAGATTTGGTCATCTGTGTTACCTGCTAATGAGGTGCATTTGGGAAATCATGTGCAACGGGGATTTCTACCATTGACAATCAGCTATGGAAATTATGATCGCCCTTCTTAACTTTGATGAATCAAGGGTCATTAGAGGATTTGGGAGGGTCTTCAAAGGAGAAATTGAAGATTGTGTTTTGGTTGCACTGAAAAGAGCAAATCCACAGTCCGAACAAGGTCTGAGAGAGTTTGAAACAAAGATTGAACTCTCGAAGTTTCTCAGCTAAGGTGAGGAATTGAATGTAAACAGAATGTCTAATATTATTAAAAACTCATTCAACATGTCACCTGAAAAAACTGTTAGGGTTTTTAAGAACTTAGAACGTTCAAGCCTGTGTTGACTGCCACACCGCAATAAATTTTATCAGCAATATGCCATTAAAAACCTTATATATCTATATTGCGCCCTTTGCTTGCTACATGTAAATACACAACAATATAGAGCTAGAAGAACATGTGGCAAAACACATCTTTGAGTTGGATCCTACAAACCTTCAACCATATATTCTTCTATCAAACATCTATTCTACAGTTGGAAGGTGGGTTGACCTTGAAGAGGTTTGAAAAATGATGAATGATAGAAGCATAAACAGGATGCTTGGATTGAGCTAGACTGATGTTTGTTTTGCATACTTGATCAGAGAGTGCATGTATCACAAAAGCCTCAAAGGGAATTGTAGACAGTGGCAGTAGAATGGTAACTGTTAGAAGAGGCAGGAAATTTACCTTTCCAGAAATCAAACATGCTACCAACACAACTTTGATGATTCAAGGGCCATTGGAGGATTTGGGAGGGTTTTCAAAGGAGAAATTGAAGATTGTGTTTTGGTTGCACTGAAAAGAGCAAATCCACAGTCCGAACAAGGTCTGAGAGAGTTTGAAACAAAGATTGAAGTCTTGAGTTTTTCCAGCTTGTGGAACCCATGCGAAGGTGAGGAATTGAATGTAAACAGAATTTATAATATTATTAAAAACTCATTCAACATGTCACCTGAAAAAACTGTTAGGGTTTTTAAGAACTTAGAACCTTCAAGCCTGTGTTGACTACCACACTGCAATAAATTTTATCTGTGATTGTTCCTAGAGAAATTTTTGTGAGAAATCCAAACTGGTTCTATCATTTCAAATAGGAATGATGTTCTCGAGGAGATTATTGATGATGCTAAGTGAATCAAGCGAGAAAAACAGGTTTGCATCATAGTTTGTGTATCGGATCAGACTGGTAAAGGTAGGAAGGAATTCAATCTAATTTTCAGTTCTTACAAAATGCTGTTTTGAGTGTTTAGAAAACTAGAGTATGCAGCCAACTTGCTGAAATGAAATGTATGTTTTGCATCATTGCCTAAATATAGTGATAGGGTATCTTTTAGAGGCATTTTGTATCTTTGGAGAAGTAAGGAATTTTAACTGTTTTTAAGGTAGCTTTTGAAGCTTTGGAATGAAACGCTGGAGGAAGAAGTGGAAGAATGGGAAATTTCAAAGGAGAGGAATGCTTGAATTTAACGTAAAGTAGGTCATTAACAGAAAATGTGAGGAGGGGCTTAGAATTAATCCAATAATTGGATATAATTAGGAGGGCATCCCTCATAGCTCCCTATTCCAACCTTTCAATGCAACAGTAAGTGCAAGAAGTTAGAAGATTGTGCGTATAAATTTAATGCCCATGGAAATAGTGCACATTCACATTTCTTGCAAGAGACAGAATTCATTGTGAACACCTTTTCATTGAATACCAAGTGGAGTTACTTCTTTCTACCTCATTCTGTTTGCATAATAACATGGCATTCTCTTATATAAAGGGTTTTATTGCTTTCCAAACATGAACTATTTTAAATCTATTTTAAAGAGAAAGGCTACCACCTTCAACTGATACCGTTCTGCATCATTCCATCTATGTTTGATGGAATGAATCTCCTAGTTCAGAGTCATTAAGTAAATATTTCTATTGCTTTCCCTATCAATTAAACTACCTATTTACAGCTTCATGCATTTTCTTTCATTTCTAACCTCACTGCTTGACCTCACTCCTTTTAGCATTCTTGCTGTGATATCCACATTCTTACTGCCATATCCATTGGAACATGCTCAACTTCCTCTTCAACTGCTGTTCAAGTCATCCTGTGATCAGCCACATTTGACAAATAGACTTATCATCCTGTATTTTGTGTATATAACAGCTATATGATTGGAAGTCCTTCCAATTTAACAAGAATACTTTTATTCCCTACCTCTTCTTCACATTTGCCTGGAGACATCTGTACCGCAATTTGCATATCAAATCCAGCTTCATTATTTTCATGTAGGTCTCTAATAGCATGTTTTATCCCCGAATTTAACAATTTTTGGAATTGACCTTTCAAGAGTATTCTCCTCTCTCAATTTCTCTTCATCCTTGACTTCTTCGAGCATGCATTGTGCTCCATTTTAATTACTTTTCACAGGTGCACCACCCTCTTCTGGGTAGGAATATGATACCAACATGTCCATTACCTCTTCTACTATTGCACCAGTTCTAGGGTGCATATCTACTTGAGTCTCCTGCTTTTCCAAATTAGCATTACATTGGTCTTCTCTCCATTCTAATCCATGATTTCAGCCTCAAGGTCTTCATGCCTTTTCTTCTCATGTCTTACTGCAATCCTTGCAAGGTTATTCAATAATTTATTTGGTGCCTTCAACCTTTTAAACTCTACTTCAATGTCTGCTGTCGTCTTTCTCTCTTCAGTTTCATCTCAAAATCATTTGGATTTTGGGCCACATTGTCTATATTGGCCCATACAACTATCTCTTGCTTGGTTGTGTGCAACGGTGCACTTACCCTTAACCACATACCTCTTTGTGCACTTTCCCTTAACCACATACCTCTTTTAGCTATTTTCCATAGGTTTTTCTTAAAATCTAATAGCTTATTTGTCTTGAACTATTCTGCTAAAGTCTTAGCCATTTTTTCTAATTCAGTTTGCAATGCATCAACTTTGCCACTTGGATGCCAATGATGCATCAACAAGTACAAAAATCTTTACATTGATAGGTGTTCCCATTGTGGTAAAAGCTTTGTTGTAACTTGTAACATCTAGAGTGGATAATTGATGGTTAAGATTAAAAGGACAGCCACTAAAATAATCTTGATCTTAGGTTTTACAAAAAATGTCTTATCTGTAGGATCACAAAAACTTGACAGCTCTGCCATGCATATTACTTGCAAATTTATATAGACTGCTGATTGAGGGTTTGAGAAGCTGCCCATTGAAGGCATTCAGAAAACAGAGTGGGAATAATTAGAGGATAAAAGAAAGAAGCAGACTCAGAAAATCAAAGGTTGCGGTTAGGGTTTTGTTTGCCAGAGAAAAAGATCTATGCAATCAAATCTTCGAAGACATGGATTATTTTCTGAATGAATCTATCTTTCCTAAAATTTACAGGGCTTCCACGATGCAGCTTTTAAATTTCATCAAGGTTGCAGATATGAGCTGCTGTTTGCCTCAAAAAAAATTGATTCTTACTGTAGGAAACACAGATTAAACTCTCAAGTTTACTCAGCTTGTGGAACCCATAGGAAGGTGAGGAATTGAATGTAAACAGAATTTATAATATTATTAAAAACTCATGAATATATAATTAATCTAAACAATAAAACAGCCATCACCTATCACATGTAACAATTTACTTATTAGTTTATTTTTCAGTTTCTTTTCCTAACTTGGGTTTTGAAGACACCAACTGCGGAACAGAGGATTGCATGCATGATTGTATATTTATTTATTTAACTTTTTGTTGTATGCACTATAGCAGCAGGAAGGTCAGATAGAAGATACAAATATCAATATTAGTAATATGTAGCATCTCTTCTCATGTATTAACAACACAAAAAACCAACAAAGCAGGATAGAGAGGAGATGAGTGTCTAGAAGTAGGAACAATCCTAAATTAGTAGTTAATGACACCTCTTATTGAGCAGTATATTTCTGTGAAACTGCAAATTTATTACGAGTATTCAAAAATGAATCTGCATCATACATTTTTGTCTCAGATCTGCAACCTAGAATGCAAACTAATTCTAATTTACAAAGTAAGTGTCGTGGACTTGACACCATATAGAAATAATATGGCATTTTTGCTCTGTAAATTTTCCATGGACCAGTTTAGCTAAGAAATGAACATAACACCTACTACAAACCTTCTTACTGTTCAAAGACTAGATTCTTTTCATAGAAATGACTAAATGGTTTATAGACTTGCTAGAAATCAAACTTAGTACCTTCTCCCAATCTTGTTTTCACCTGACTGTTCAATTTTCCATGAACCAGGTCGGCTCAGAGTCAGACATAGCCCCTCCTCTAACAATGGAATAAATGGTTTTAGACTTGCTACGAGTCAAAACACTTTCCACGAAGCTTCTTTGCACTAGACTGTTCAATATTCTTAGCACCGGATTAGTTAAGAATCAAACATAGCACCTACCACTAAGCTTTTTCCTGTTCTAACTGTCAATTATTCCTCCTTACAATAACTAAATTGTTTGATTCTTGCTCGAAATCAAACTTAGCACCATCCATTCAGCTTCTTTTCCTTTTACAGTGACTAAATGGAACTTGCCAGAAGCCAACTTAACCCCTAACCTGTAAGTTTGAAGTCATTCAAAGTGTTGATTTTAAGTCATTCAAAGTGTTGATTTTTCTTCTTAACAACAAGAAAATGATCTTT
Source organism: Thuja plicata (assembly GCA_018584345.1). Lineage (NCBI taxonomy): Eukaryota > Viridiplantae > Streptophyta > Pinopsida > Cupressales > Cupressaceae > Thuja > Thuja plicata. The sequence goes on from MU227479.1 coordinate 3,034,212, forward strand.
AGATTTCTATGGTTCAATCTTACTCTCTATCTATTTTATACAACATAGAATTGACCTTCCATACCTCTTCTATGTACCCATTGTACACCAAGATGCAATTTTTAATTTCATTTAATTTGAAATCTATGTACCCATTGTACACCAAGATGCAATTGTTAATTTCATTTAATTTGAAATTTTTATATATTAATGATAGTATTTTGAATACAATATCTACAATTTTGTCTTATATGATATTATTAATCAAATTCTTATATTGAACTTGCAGGCTCTTATACAACAAGGAGCTAAAAATATTCTTGTTCAAGGTATGCCACCATTAGGATGTTCTCCAGCAATCCTTACATTACGCCAATTCGCCTCTGAAGACTTTGATGAAAATGGGTGCTTGATATCATACAATCAGATTTCTCAAAACCAAAATTCATTATTGCAACAAACAATTCAACAGTTGAACAACCAATATTCAGGAGTCAATCTTGTATATGCAGATTATTACAACATTGCTTTAAATATTCTCACGAATGCAACCCAAAATGGTAACGTGTCATGATTTCTTTCACTTTGTAAAAAGTTACAATATGATATTCATTGATTTCACCAAGTTTGTATATGGTTATAAAAATTAATATGAAACTCATGAACTTAACATTGTTTTTAATATAGGTTTTGAAGAAACTTTTGAAACTTGTTGCGGAAGTGGGGGAGGAAAATACAATTTTAACCCTCTGGGGATGTGTGGCACCAATCATCGTGTGAGAGCCTGCCCAGATCCATCAAGATTTATCAATTGGGATGGAATACATCTCACTGAAGCCACTAATCAAATTAGTGCTGTTTCTATTTCAAATTTAGTTCAAGGGATGTGTTCATAAGAACTAAAAAGTAATAATCATCTTGTACTTTAGAGACAATATTATTTTGAAATCAATTGACAATTTTGTAAGATTACTATATATTTTTTAATTTATCAATTTTGTTTTAATACTGCTATATGCATTAAAATATGAAATAAAATTATTTAGTTTTATACTAGTTTTGGATGGAATTAATATATTTGATCAATTTTGTTTTAATACTACTATATGCATTGAAATATGAAATAAAATTATTTAGTTTTATACTAGCTCTGGATGGAATTGATATATTTGTAGTTTTATTAGGAGCATTGCAATCTTGATTACAAGTTTAATTCTTACTTTTACAACAAGATGCATGATTTTATTGGAATTTTTTCTTAGTTACATGATTAGAGATTTATGGAATCAATATGTTTGTGTGTCTTTATTTGTTCTTGTTATTGTATGGAATTTATATGTTTGTGCCTTTATAGATAATATATTTGTGCTTTCATTAACATTAATGTAATTTTGAATGTGAGTTTGAATTATATTTTTATAACCAATTGCATGATTTTATAGATTTACTCATTCATTATAGCAAGCAAGTTGCTTCTTGGTAATGTTTGGACAAATTCGTTGAAAGTGGCTGAGTGATACAAATACAGTGAAATAAATCTTAATCAGAGTGCTAAATTGACCAAATTTGTATTTTTGCACTAAGAAAGTTTGCAAAGTACATTATGTACCCCAAAGCAGCATTCTAAAATTCTCCTGGCTTCATTGCAAAACTCCAGGTGATAAGGTGATAGTTGTTGATCAAACCTAGCCAATACACTAATAGAGTTAAAAAGAATGTAATGTCTCTTAGAAAGTCTCGTCGACCATGAAGACTCATGTATTCTACACTTCTATGCACATGCTTTGGTCTAGCCATCGATCTAAATAAATATGCTATTGGCTTAAAGGTCTCCTAGAGTCCTCATATATGTTGCTCCATTGGATGATTATCTTGATTGTTAGCTGCATTGGTTTGTCTGTGTTCAAATAATTTGCGGTCATATGTTTTGCATGGGTGCTTAAATCTGATCCCACCTTGAGAAAGCTTAATAACACTTAATCTAGATAAACCAGAGTTACATTTGATACATAAATGAGGTGAGACATTAAATTTATTTATGAAATTGTCCATTACTACATAGATTAAAAGTGGTTGAGCCTACTCAAGTCAGAGTGAAGAAAAAAAAATTGTATTTTATATTAGTATTTTAGGTAACCAACATTTCAATTCCGGTACACTTTGCAAACACATAAAATTTATTCATTAGATATTAGGCGTTATGATTATATCTAACAAGCATAGTCATTTTGGACGTTGTTCAAGAGAGATGGGTCATAGGAACAAATTTTATATGAAGTACTTATGCAATTGGTCAAAAAAAAAATAGATTTGAAGTAAAATGATGATAGAAAAATCATTAAGGCATGGGAGAACTGATTGTTTGCAGAAAGCAAGAAGAATGAAACTGTGGAGGTGGCTAGGGTAGCAACAAAAGACCTGTTACACGAGCCAAAGCAACAACAGAGCGATTTCCACCTCCAAATAGTTCATCCCACGGTACACTACCTATAATCACAACAATCTAAAGAAGCAATACAATAAGTAGTGCATAATAGATGCAACAATGAATTTGAGTTCAAGAGAAAGAAATGATAATTTCATAAACAATTAAGCATTTACCTATTGAAGGACAATTGAAATATTGAAAACTCACATTGAAGGGAACATTTAAAAAAACATTTAGTTTCTTTAAAAAAAATGCAATAACCATAAAATCATATTTTTGTCAATATTATCAAACAATAGTACATAATAGTCCTCTCTACCGTAACAACCTCATAGAAGGATTGGGTAATGAATAAAGTGATTAGCAATAATTTGACATCTTCCTTTGAAGCTAAAGAAATGAGAGGTATTATGCAATCATGTCTCCTTGCCATGAGTTTGTAAAATATCCTTAAATGACCATTCAACAGTCGGGACAAAATTTTTTGATTCATATGATCCTATTGAGTTTTTGTTTTTAAAAGCATAGAACAAAAAAGAAGGGATCTAATAGTGTGTCATTCTTCTACTTTCTATTTTTGGGATAGATCAATGATATATTTTTTATGGCTCCCTTAATGTTTTCCAAGAACAAAAATGGACATCTTCAATATCTGTTGTTTCTTCTCTTCGAACCCATTATATAAAAATATTGATCTCAAAGAAATTAAATGAAGAATTGATTCATATTCCATTGAGCAATCTCAAATGTCCAACATACAAATCCCAACTTTAGTGCTTTCAAAAGAGTAATAACCTGAGACTGCCTTTCAAAAGGTTGCACAAAGTAGTTAACTTTCTAGAATATTAAGGAAAAAATAATTTTTAGAATTTTCATTAATATTTGTGATGTCTGATTGAAATCTAAAATGAAACAATTTTAGCGCATGGAAAAATAAGCAGTGACCTCTTTTGACTCGCTATACATTTATTCAGTTTGAAACCAAAACCCTGGTGCTTTGGCTTCAATAGTGGGCAGCTCCTGTGAGATGCTTTGAATCCAGTATTTGATTAGAGGGTGAAAGTTTTTATAAGGCACTAGAGTCTGTATCATAGAAGCATTCCATTTAAATGACAAGTTAAGAATATAAGTGGAATCAATTACTTGGGTTTAAAATAGAAAAAAAAAATGACAAACTAAAAATGATGAAATATTTGTGAAAATAAGGAGAAAGAAACTGTTATTATAGAAAATGCGGTGCATAGAACTAGTAACAAACATCAAATATAAACTCTTAATAGTTGTAACCTTTTTCTCAAGCCCTAAGATTACAAGAAATTTTGGAAACAAGAAATAGAAAAAATGATATGCGCTAGGGTATAATCTACCAATTTTACTAATGAACACCAAAAATCCACAGTTGCAATAGAAGAACTAATAACCCAACTGGATCTGAAAGTAAATAACATGAATAAAATAGTAAGAGACAAAAACATACTTGTTTTGGTCAATTTCCAATACAACATGTTTGCTAGCAACATAGCCAGTCATTTGACACCTCTGTTAATCAACAGATACACCTTTTTTAATCAACAGATAATCACCCGCTCAGCAAGGATAATTTCTTCAAAAAATCCCATGTGATTGAGAAGGTGCGATGAAATTTTCATGGTGTGTAACATGATTTGAATGGTAGTGTGCATAGCATTAGCCTATTAATTGAATGCAATATAAAGAAGGAAAGAAGAATGAAGAGTGATGTAGTAATGAAGCCATAAAAGATGAACTTGTTTAAAAATTGAGAGGAAACATGTGTTGGGTATTTCATTTGGTGTGATTAATACCTTATGCACTTTTCTTTTCTCTCCTCTTTTAAAACTATTAAAGGATATTGGTGAACATTAATGGCATTCTTTCAACAACCATATTCTCTTTCACATGCAACAACCCATTGTTCTGAAATCACCATTCTTTCTCAATAGACTAAATATGTACATGAAGTAACAGACTCCAATTCCACAATGCAAACATTTCACTATGTATTTGATTATAATTGTTGTAATCAAACTGTTAAACATGTACATTCTTGGCTGCAAATTCTTCCTGGACAATAAAGGAACTAATCTATGCTTCTTTTGGCAATAACTCTGTATTTGAGATGAAAATTCACTATGGTTTTTCCTAACTATTCAAAACCTTAAAATCCAAGAAACATGATCGTTTAAAATATCTCATGCAAAATATCATCGTCGACCTTAGGTAGATGAATCATGAGAAACCTACTCTTCCCTGTCAATTGTCACACATTTTAGTCTTCCATCTATGTTTTCTATTTATTTGTTCTAAATTTTAAATCAAAATTGCTTGTTTCTGATAGACAGATAAGGATGCAAGCCTCCTATGAAAAAATCTTTTTAAACTTCAATGATGCAGTTCTTTTCAATTGAATGCATTTGTTCTGATTTTTCTTATGCATTCCATATAAGAGTCATTGAGTGGCGATTTGATCAGACTTTCTATATTTCCATAATGACAAGCTACACATGGAATTAATTTTGTATCATGTTATCTGGAGACGCGTTTCCAGCATAATTTGACTCATCCATGAAACAAGGATGTCCCAGAAACTCGAAAACTTTCCGAAACCCATTCCTTCGTTGTCCCATAAAATTAATTTAAATAATGTTTGAGTTTTGATAATTTGTTTTTCTTGCGCTCTCATGTTAACTCTCAATTTAAATTATTTAACACCAACATTATATGCTAAGGTTCTATCATGCATATAAGCATGTTTTATCCATATTTTTATATGAATATTTAAAATTTTCCTAAATATTTTAACTTTTCCCTATATTTAATATAGACGTCCCCACTGCCCTCTCTACTCCTGAAAAAAATTCCGTTCTAGAAACCCTTCTACCATCCTGCACCCCCCTGTTAATGTAAGGTAGCTGCGAGAGATCTCTTTCATACCTGCGATAATTTCATTAGCTTATCATTTCAACTTCTGTATGGTAATTGTAGTTTATTCTTGTGCTTCGGTTTTAATATTAAACCATTCATCTTGTGGAGGGCCTTGTCCTTTGTGTCGGTGATTATTGGCATTGAAGCATCATAAACATTGAGACGTAGGTGTATGATCTGTGAAAGATCATTTGTAATTAGAATTTTTCTTATTCTGTATAATCTATGAGAGGATGTTGTTTATTTCTATGCAAGCTATGCTTGAATTGTTATCAGACTTCTGGTATTGATTGTTGTGAGTCAACAATCTCTGAGTTGTTTTTGTTCATTCCAAGGTGATGAACAGAGTGAGGAGTGAAATTCCTATGTGTATAATTTTCTTGAGAAGCAATTCCTTGGTTAGCTATTCATATGTTAAAAGCATCAAATGGTTTAACAAGTTGTACAAAGACATATTTTAGCATAAAAATAGATACAGATTGGTTTTGTGCAAGTTACATGCTTAAAAAGGAATTCAAGAGCTTCTTGCACTGCAGATATCCTTACATGTAAGCATTTTAGTTTACTTGTCATTGATGGTGTCAAAACTCCACAATGGTTATTGCACGTGTGTTGGATGAGCAGGGAAAAGAAGTCGATTGTGTTACTATAGGTAAACACATATATAATACTTGTCCATCAATAATGGACATAAGAAACTTAGTGCCAGACAGAATTAGAACAAATTCAAGAAGCAATGACTAACATTATTATTTATGTTCGTTAAAGTCGTTGATAAAAATGAGTTTCAATTTTTGGATTAAATAACATTTCATGACCCCTCTGTAGGTTTTTATTTTCACGCAATAACATGGTAGAATATAAAACATTAATTAAAAGAAAATATTTCAAATTTGTAAAGAGAGATGGACCAATTGTATCAATACAATAACTAAAGGGGTAAATGCAACAAGAAAGGGAACAAAAATACAGTAAATGCAATGCAAGAATGGTTGTGCAACTAGCATGGTATGGTGTCTCTAGCCTTTTGTGGTCCAAAATGTTAGATTTGAGGTCAATCCAACATGCAATTTCTAGAAGAATACCCAAGACCTCATCAAAAAATGCATTTTAAAGCAGTTTTAGGGGACAAAAAAAACCCTTAAAAAGTGGTTTAATGGAATGGAAAGATTGGCAGGATATGGGAAAACTCTATTTCCTAAAAAATCTTTAGTATGCTTTCAAGCAATAGAAATTGGCTAGTGTATATTCGAACTCCATAATTGTTTCCCACATTATGTCGTAACACGAGCCTTTGAATAGGTGGACTGACTATCAAAGCATAAAGAAGAGAAAGGGTTAGCTCTCAGACATGTTATGGACTCTCGCGAAGCATGAAAGATCAAAAAAGGTAGAAAGATTACAACCAAGGAAAGAGGAGAAATGAAGGGGAGGGCACAAAAAGGTGATTTCATTGAGTAAAATGGGGGAAGAAAAGAACATGGTAGAAAAAGCCATTAAAAATGCGAGTGAAAGAAAGAAAGAAAGATACTAGCACTTGCACCCAAAGGAGTTGCAACAGATATGTTGATAGGTTTTTTATTTGAAATTATAAATGAAGATTTAGATAATAGAAAAAGAAGCGTATAAAAGTGACAGTCTACAAACATGTAACATTGTAGAAGGTTGTTTTGTACATAGTAGTGTTATTCTCTGCATACTCCTCCCAACATTTTTTTTGGCAAAATGTCGGGTCCCCCTTTTTTCTTTGTTCCTCTTTCATTTTGTTTCTCTTTTTGTTTTTCTTTGTTTCCCTTTTGATGCTTTGGAGTCTAGGACTCCAAGGTGGGTAAGTGCACCAAGATGGTGAATAGAAAAGTGGCCACATGCAAAAAAAACCAAATTTCTCATAGCTTGTGTGTGTTCTAAAAAATTCAAAAATGTGCTAGGCTTGGTTTTACCAAGCCTAGCAAAAACTAATAGAAAAAGAAAAATGATCCTCAAAACCCGTACGGGTTTTGAGGAACAAAATGTTCCTTAAAATGCATACAGGTTTTGAGGAACATTATATTCCCCAAAACCCACGGCGTTGGTCCATTTTCAATGCCAAAAACAGAGGAATAATAGCATGGAGATGACAAATTTCATCAGAAACCTGAGCATGTTTTGGATCTATTTTTATTTTTGATCAATTTGCAACAATGGCACTGCGTTGAACAGGTAAGATTTTAGTGTTTTTATTGTTTGTGTTTGCATTTTAACTAAAGTAGGGGTTTTTAATTGATTTATGCTTTTATTTATTAATTTGATGTGAGATTCTACAAACAATCCCCCAAAACAAAACAAAAAAACAAAGACCTCATGTACAAGCAACATAAGAAAACCTCGAAAACATTGTGCATGAGAAACAACCATAGCCACAAAATGCTACTCCACAACCTCAAAATATTGTTCCTCAAAAACCACCACCACCTGTAAACCTGCCACGTCCTCCATTAGATCATGTAGATGCCACACAAGATGATCTGATCAAATGCCTTACACAAAATAGTGCCCAAATTTCTATATTGTTCAATAAGTTGAGGTCCTTTATTCTTGACCTCCACTCAACCCTCGCCTCGATGCTAGAAAGAATGGCGATTAGTGCAAATGAGGTATCTAGGGAGGTTACCAAATGGGTTTCATGGAGGGATAGATGTCGAGCATTTTATGTGGATGGGTTGTCATATGATCAAGTGAAAAAAGAAGGTAATACTTAAACATGGCATATGTGCTCTTTCCACCGATCCTATTACTAGTAACAACCTAAAATAAAATACAACTCGGTTTCCTATACATTGGTGTGTTCACAATAGGATGAAAGCATATTTTTGCGATAGGTGGTATATTGTCTTTGACCAACCATCCTGTAATAATTGGGAGGTTCCTCTATATTTTTTGAGAAATCTATATTGTGAGTTTATCCTCGGCGAGAAGCCAAATTACTTTGACATCTGGCAGTTCCAGGGTAGAGGGAGAGGCTCTGCACAAGATAGAGTTGGGGCCCGTAGGGTGGTACAACCACAACATAGGAGACCTCTAGCTAAAAAACCCATGGTTCATGTTGCAGTCCCAGTAGTCCTGAAGGAGTCTATGGATTTACATACTCTTCATGCAACCACATCATTAATTTATGTCATTATTGAGCATGGCACACAGTTTTTCAAAGTAGAGGGTGGACCAGTACCCGTGCTACCTCCATCGTTATCAGATGCACCATTTGGCTCAGCCCAACCCATTGAGCATATGTGCCCCAGTTGTGAGGTTATATGTGTTGGGGTAGATACTTTCGTGGATGAGGATGGTTCGAAATCCCATTTGTGTACACATTATGAGGGTAGATGTCATGCATTTACTACTGAGGATGTGGGTCTCACAGACGACTTGATGACGATGGTGTTTTCTAGAGACAAAACACAGGTTTGTTTATTTGTGTTTTGACATGTTATTAATTAATCACCTAAATGTTATAAAATTAAATAAATTTATATTTAGAGAACAATTTAAATTGATACATGAACAATATGCATTGCAGGGTGCAATGGGTGATACAAGCACACCACATAGTGTTCATTCGAGTAGACATGCACACATAGTTCTGACACCTAAGGTAAAGTTTTTTAACTATCTATAACAATATAATAATACGTTGGTTTCACAATATCTTTTGTTAATATATATGTATATTTATTTTGTGTTTTATAGGGCTTGTCGGATGCTCAGATTTCTAAAGTTGGTGATATCACGCTTTCTGCCATTGACTTTGGCCTTCAGAGATTTATGGTATAATATTTTTCAAATCTCTTGTTTACAGTTTTAATTGAACCCATGTAGTATCATGTTCATTTTTCTTATGTTAATTTTGTTTTTGCTAGGGTACCCCACCTAACTTGAGGACAATAGAACAAAGAATGAAATTCTCGAGGACACCCAAACAAAAAAGATAATTTAGTAGAATTTAAGTTTATTTGTTGAAATATATTATGATTAAACATGTACTTGTAGTCTATATTGATGAATGCACATGACTTATTTGATCTATATATAGAAACAATTGGGTTTTACATAATTAATGAATGCACTTGATGTCGTTGATGTTCAGGAGAGGGAAGAGGTAACATTTTTATATATTTACTTTCAATTGCATTCTTTTTTGTTCAAAAACTCTTAGAAATCCTTCCTCTATGACTAGGACATATGTTATGATTTTTCATATAGGAAATGTGTATAGTTGTCTCATCAGTGACGATGCCTCCTAAGAGTATAGGAGAGCCATCTGAGGTTCTGATATGTATTTGTTCTATATACATGTTAAACATATGTGTTTAGATATGAGTACATGCATTTTTAGTTTTTTAGTGTTTGTCAACAACTTTGGGTTATTAACTTGTGTTAATTGTCTTTTACCTATTACAACTCCCTTCACAACTTCCTATAGATCCTTTACCATTCTATTTTTTTAGGAGTCCCGATCATCAAAGAGGATTTCCAACACAATAGGGGCAAGAGGTATGCATGTCTTCTTAGTTGAAACCCTATTTTCAACTCATATTGGATTGCTTTTGTATTTTTTAGAAATCCCTAACTCCTCCCTCTATGAATATACATCTTTTATCACTTACCATATCAGAAAATATCACAACCAATTCATCAATGGTTGTGCCTCCTACTAGCATAGGAGATCCATATGAGGCTCTTGTATGCATTAGTTTTTGTATCATCTTAAAATGGAAGCACTTCCATGTTAAGAACATTTAGCCCTCCTTAGGGGATGTTTTTGACCACCATCATACTATCCCCTCCTTTCTGCATCATCTCCTGCTTTTGTGCCTGTTTAGGACCTTGATTGGGCCTCTCCGGGCACCTTCTATCCCACCTGGCACTTTTTCCAAGGGTTCTGACCCCCTGGGTCAAGGTCAAACTTGACCTTGACCTAGGTCAGGGTCGACTTCGACCTTGACCTGGGTCCCCCTTCCAAATCTAGAAGCTTGTCGGCTTCCAGAGGTCTTCAAAATTTCATTTTTCCCGCTTCCCAGTCGGCTGTTTTGGGTTCCGAAGTGGCAAATCCTAAATTATATTTAATATAGGTCCTCTTCTAGGGGCATGGGTCTAATTAGAGTTTAATTCTCCTATGTCGGCCTCCTTAGAAGATTGTGTCCTAATTTCATATAAAAGGAAGCCTTTCTCCTCTCATTTTCTCTAAGTCTTCTAAGTGCAAAAAGCTCTAACCAAGATTTTGTCAAGAAGCAAAAGGTTCAAGCATCCATTGTTCTACATGTTCTCAAGCTTTCAATTTGTTTAAGTTTTCCTCTCAAGCATTTAATTTCTCCATTGAAGATCAAGGATTCAAGCTTTCAAGCCTTTGAAGGGATTTGGTTCAAGCATTCAACATTTATCATTCAAGCCCTAGATCTGGCCATCATGATGGTGTGATCTTCCTTTAAGATCCTTTGTGCATCCTCAAGACTTCTTCATCATCACTTCAAGGTGGATTCCAAGCATACAATCATGGAGGTTTATGGTTTCTAAAGTCCATGCTTTCGTATTTACATATTTGTTTACATTTGAATTACAATTGCATATCTATTCAATATCATAGCTTCATTATTAGATTCAATTCTACTACTTGATAGCATTCTATACTTTATTATTTCAAGGTTAATTCCTAAATTGGGGTTTGACTAAGGAAAACCCCTCCCCCCCAACAAACAAATCTCTTTTTCTTGCAGATATTGGTTCAGGACTGCGGATTTGAACTCAGATCTGGATACCCTTTTCAGCGAACTATTGGGATCCACGAACAAATTTTCTGTCGGACATGTGTAGGTCAGGGTTGAGATTATTGGGTTAGGGGTGACATTGTGGGTCAAGGTTGACCTTTTTCATAAGACGGTGTCGGATCAGAAAAATATTTCTGGGTTTTGTTCATCTCTGCGTTCCGGTTCCGGATCATACTTCAGATTTTCTAGAAATAGAGTACAGACCTCAGAAAATAACATTCTTTGATCTGCAATTCTTCAAGGTTAGTGCATTCTTCCTATCCATTTCAATTCAAATCCTTAATCATTCTAAATCTATCACACATTTACATTTATTCACACCACATTTTAGGAGGGAAACCTAGGATCTCCTTCTTTATTCTTATTTCCAATAGATTGATTCATTTATGCATTGATCCTTTTTGGGTTGATCAATTTGGATCCTTCCTTTGTGCATTTGAGAATAAAAGGGAATGTCTTATTTATCCCTCCACTCTAAACTTTAAATGTAAGGTGATAAGTGATTTGAGTATCAAAACACTCTTATTCTATAAACATCACATTTCTCCTTTACATTTTGGTGAACCCGCGATAGACAACTCTTTCTTTTTGGTGTTAGATTTGCATTTCATATTAGATCTTGCATGCATAGAGGAGTAGGTTTTATTTTATACTCTTGCATTTATATTTAAAAATTCATAAAAATCACAAAATTTCTTTAAAAATATAAAAACATTTACATTTTTCATTGTGTTCAACATGTATGATTTTTGTTTTGAATACTTTAATGAGGCTTTTGTTGCTAAAGAGAATAGATCCCCTAATGAGGTACATGGAAGTAAGGATGAAATTTGTTCAAATAAGATCACCATGGATCCTATTCCTATTTCATCCTCCTCTAAAATCTCTTCAATTGACCTTTACCATAGAAATGAGTTAGGGATAGATGTTAATTCTTCTCCTAATATATGTCTTTTCTATGAGCCTACTTTAGAATATAATTCTTCCCCCTTTAGGGATCAAGCTTTA
>MU227479.1:3055085-3067828 GCA_018584345.1 Thuja plicata
GGCGGCGCGGGCCGGGGGCGGCGTGCGGGCGGTATGATTTAAATATGCACTGCACGCAGTTTTAAACGCATAAAAAACCTTAAAAAAAGGTTTTTTTAATTTTTCCTCAGTTTTCGTGCCCGTACGACACTGAAAACCAAATTTTTTTGGCCTCGGAGGCAAGTTGTCCAAAATGGACAAACTTTATATGGATTCTGGGGTTTTTGGGTGCTCTAAGCGCAACGGTAATGTCTGTTTGAGCCCAAAATGACTAGAAATAGAGGTCCCCCTAAATCCACACAAAAAACTTCTGAAAAACTAGGAAAACCCCCAGCTTCTGAAACACTTCGACAAAACATGAAAAGCCAGCTGCAGGATGGCTCTGATACCATGTTAGAATAGGAAAAACTCTATTCTCCTAAGAACACCTACATGCAAACCTGTCACATGGAAGAAGTAAGATACATAAGACTGGAGAAGCTATGGAGGCCAAAAAGCCAGAGGAGACATCGTATGCAAAAGAAAACAATATATTAACAATATGTTTCTAGATTACAATGAGATGTGAAAAAACTCCTTATGAAAAACAAAGAGGTGAATCCTTATAAAAGGAATCACGAAACCCTAAAAGGGAAAACCTAAGGTTAGCTTAAGCAACTAGAGTGAATAGGTGAGTTAGTAATTAGATCATAATGATTTAATTAATAACCCGAGAGACTATTACTCTAACACCGGACACTTGTGCAGTCAAGAGGAAGCCAGGATAAAAGATGAGGACCTTTGAAGAATGAGAAGACAAATGAAGAGAGCACCAAAACTGTTGCTATGCAAGCCTAAAATGCAAATGCAAGCCTAAGCTAAATGCAACCCTAGGACTTGGTTGTTGGACTCATCGTATAATCATCATCGAGTACTTTTGGAACATCAGAGTCAATACAATCCTTATTGGTGTTGCTGCGACCATAAGAATATGAATATGACTTTCATCGGATAAAATGTAGGAAATGAACATAAGCACCAGGGCACAAAAGCCAAGGTGACCTGAACATTGTTTCCCGTTTGATATAGTAAGAGTACATAAGTAAACAAATAGAGAAATAACAGTCAAGGAGATAGTTATGACCTCCCCTTGGTGTACAAATAAATAAGATTGAGGGATGTGAGGCTTTTCCACCTTAATGCAGAAGCTCTTATCACATACACCCTTTTTATTTGACGTTGCCAGATCATCGAAACCTTACCCACAAGCAGTAGACAAGGAAAATATCAATGAAATTCATGAGAATAGACAGCATACAAAGAAAGATTCAATCATATCTCAGCATGTTCCAAGGCTTACGAATGTACCTATGTTTGGGGTGTTGAAAAACACTGTTGTGCTTGTGAATGCAATGTGTTTGATTGCTATCGAGAGATGTTTATGTTGTGAGATATCCGATGTGTGTTAAAAAACACAGATGTGTCCAAAGAGAGTGTTGAAAAACACTGTTGGATTGGGTGTTGAGAAACACCAGTTTGTGCTAGTAGAGAGTTGTCCTTTGACAAGACTACTGACTCAAGCGTAAACCAAAGAGGTGATCAAAGTGGGGAACCATGCCCCCAAGTAATGAATGGATTGAAGTCAAACATGAAGATAGCAAGTTGATGTGAGAAATCTCAGTAATCTAGCGATAGTAGGCAGACTCAATGAGAACCACTGGTGACTATCATGAGAGATATTGTCAAGCATAAAGATCGATGATGGGATCTAAGCTTCAGCAGGAAGACTCAGTGAGAACCACTGGTGACTAATGCGAAAGAGAGTCTCAAGGAGAGACGAAGTGCTACGAAGCATCAGCAAGCAGACGCAATGAGATCCACTAGTGACCGATGCAAGAGGAGAGAGACTCCAAAAGATAAGACAATGCCCCCTAGACAAAGAACATGCCCCCGAGTGTGACCAGTTTCAATCCATGTGAAGTCGAGCAAAATCTCAAAGATGACTAAGAGTGAAAGCCTAAGCAAACTAAAGCAGAAAAACAAACTAAAGCGAGAAAGTAAATTGAAGCAGGAAAGCAGAATAGCAACTGCAAGAAAGCCAAGAGATGCTGCGATAGATAGAGCATTGCAGAAAAAGAGGCGCCTGTTTACCAAGTTTTCACCATCTTGACAGAAATCTTATTTTTGCTACCATGATGCCTATTTACCAGCTTTTTATCAATGGCACATTTTTCTCTTTTTCTCTTTTTTTTTGTATTTTCATTTTTTCAATTTTTTTTTTGTATTTTTGTATTTTGTATTTTTTCAAAATTTTTGATATTATCAAGGCGCCTATTTACCAAGTTTTCACTAGGATAATAGATACATCGAAGCGCCTGTTTGCCAGGTTTTCATTAAGATGATCATTTTTTCAGGATATTTTACAATTTTTAGGATTTTCTCATAATAAAATATTTACATGAGCATTTAGAAGACATGTCAACTATAGAACTTCTTCAGGTGAAGAGCATTGATAGGCTCTTTGAGTTGTTCACCCTCTGTAGTAGAAAGCTGGTAAGCACCAGACCCAAATACTATAGTAATAACATAAGGACCAAGCCAGTTTGGCTCAAACTTTCCTTTTTGAAACCGCTGTTGTTGATTCTTAGGATTCTCTCTCAGGACGAGATCACCCATTTGGAAGTCTCTAGGTCTAACTTCTTGTTATAGCTTTTAGATATCCTCTTTTGATATGCTCGGAGATGATCGAATGCCACCTTTCGATGTTCATCCAGTAGTTCAAGCTCTTGTAGCTGAGATATTCTAATATCATCATCAGTAATGAGACCCTTTAGAGAGACTCGAAAAGTAGGAATCTCAACCTCAATAGGAAACACTGCATCTGCACCATAGACTAGAGCAAAGGGTGTGGCCCCTGTTGGTGTTTTTATACTAGTGCAATAAGCCCATAAAGCTGGATTGATCTGGAGATGCCAGTCTCGTTCAGATTTGTGTACCGTACAGCGTAGGATCTTGAGAATTGTCTTGTTTGAAGCTTCATCCTATCCATTACCCTGGGGATAATAGATAGATGACCAGTGCTGAATAATCTTGAACTTAGTGCACAAATTTGTCAGATCTTTGTTCTTGAATTGTCCCCCATTGTCAGTGATTATAGATGAGGGTACACCATATCTATAGATGATGTAGTTTAGTATAAACATTTCAACAGACTTGCCATCAGCTACACTGAGAGGTACTGCTTCAACCCATTTGGTAAAATAGTCAGGAGCAATAATGAGGTATTTATGTCCTCTCAAAGAAGATGGATATATCTGACCCACTATTGAAATGGCCAGAAAGTAATGAAGGGAATGAGCTCCTTGGCTGGAGCGTGAATCAGATTACCATGTAGTTGACATTGTTTGCAAGACTTAGCAAACTGTGTAGCTTCCTTCTCCATGTTCGGCCAATAGTAACCAGCTCTAATAAGTTTACAAGCCAG
This sequence comes from Thuja plicata, assembly GCA_018584345.1. Taxonomy (NCBI): domain Eukaryota; kingdom Viridiplantae; phylum Streptophyta; class Pinopsida; order Cupressales; family Cupressaceae; genus Thuja; species Thuja plicata. Next base: position 3,058,528 of record MU227479.1, read on the forward strand.
TGTCAGAACATTTGAGTGAGACCCACAAATACCTTAATGTACCTCTTCTAATGCACGTTTGGACTCATCAGGTTCTAGACACCTAAGGAGGGTACCATCTAGACCTTGTCTATACAAGTCGTTGGCTACGATGGCATACCGTGAAGCACTTTGGATTAAATGACATTTTTCATTTGGAGTATATGTGTCAGGAATAATTTGGTCATGAAGATAAGAGAAGATATGATGGTAGCGGGATGAATCATGTCCAATGACTGAATAGATCATCCAGGAGTCAGGTGAATCATAGGCAGGGTGGCATAACGTCTCCACTAGGAATTCATGTCTGAAATCAATTTCTGGCATTTGTAACATAGAAGCCAGAGTAGCCATAGCATCAGCTGCTTTATTATCCGCTCTTGGGATTTGCTAGAAAGTAACATGTGCAAAGTATTTCTTAAGGTCGTCAACCATATTTTTATAGGGCACCAACTTTTCATCTTTTGTTTGATAGATGTCGTTCACTTGATTGATAACCAGTTGTGAATCTCCAAAGACTTTTAGTTCATCAACACGTCATTCAATAGTGATCTTTAGCCCATTGATCAAAGCTTCATACTCAGCAATGTTATTTGTACAAGGAAACATCATTTTGTATGCCTTTGGTAAGGAATGCCGCTGAGGTGTAATAAACAAAATTCTAGCTCCTGACCCCTGTTGGGTGAACGATCCATCAAAGAACATGGTCCATGTATGATGCGTGAGAAGCATGATGGACTCATCTGGGAATTCAATCCTTAATGGTTGATGATCTATAATAGGTGCCTCGGCCAACTGATCTGCAATCGCTTGTCCTTTGATAGCTTTCTTCTAACATATTTAATATCAAATTCACTAAGGAGCATGATCCATTTAGCTAGTCTACCTATGAGGGTAGCTTTACTGAGTAGGTATTTTAATGGATCAATTTTTGCGTCTAGCCTTGTAGTGTGTGCCAGCATGTAGTGTCGTAACTTCTGGGAAGCAAACACCACTGCTAAGCAAGCTTTCTCAATTACAAAATAATTCATTTCATAAGAGACCAATGTTCTGGTGATGTAATAAATGGCTCTTTCTTTATTATTTTGATCTTCTTGGGCCAATAGAGCACCCAGAGATGTTTTTGTAGTTAAAATGTATAAGATCAATGATTTCCCCTGAATAGGAGGCATTAACATAGACGGGTTAGCTAGATATTGTTTGATCTGTTGAAAGCCTTGTTCACATTCCTTGTTCTATTCATAAGTCACACCTTTATGTAGAGTTTTAGTGAATGGTTGTGACTTGTCAGCTAGCTGTGAGATGAAACACTTGATAGATTGGAGCTGACCTTGAAGACCTCTAATTTGTCTGATATTATGAGGCGAAGGCATTTCCATGATAGCTTGCACTTTTGCAGGATCCACCTCGATTCCCTTTGTGGAGATAATATAGCCAAGTAATTTTCCTGAAGTAACCCCAAATGCACATTTCTTAGGGTTAAGACGCAGCCTAAATTTTTCCATACGATCTAGTATAGGGCCTAGATCAGTGAGGTGTGTCTTCCTGTCCATACTTTTAGCGAGTGTGTCATCCACGTAGTCCTCCATTGTCTTATGCATAATGTCATGAAATATGGTAGTGACATCTCTCTGATAAGTAGCTCTAGCATTTTTTAGTCCAAAAAGCATAACATTCCAGCAAAATGTACCCCATGCACAAGTAAAAGCAGTTTTCTCTTGGTCCTCTAGTGCAATTTTGATTTGATTATAGCTAGAAAAACCGTCCATTAGTGAATACATCTCATATCCTGCTATCATATCCACAATCATGTCAATGTTGGGAAGTGGAAAATCATCTTTTGGACATGCCAAATTTAAGTCTCTGAAGTCTGTGCAGACTCTGATAGATTTATCATGTTTAGTCACTAGGACTATATTAGAGATCCACTCTACATAATTAATTGTTCGGATGAACCCAAATTTTAGAAGTTTTTCCAATTTTGCCTTGATCAGTAGCGCCACATGCGGGTGCATCTTTCTAAGTTTTTGTTTGACTGGTTTCACACCCGGAGCTATCGACAAGTGATATATGATGAGATCAGGATCCACACCTGGCATGTCAGAATATGTCCATGCAAAATTTATCTTTTTCTCCTTGAAGAAGTCTGTGAATTCTTTAAGTTCCTCTGTAGATAATGATTTGGCCACATGAATGATGTGTGGATGTTCTGCTGTTCCCAGATTTACCGGCTGAGTTGGCTCAATTAACACTAATGAGCGTTCTTGGAAGTGACTTGGAAGCGCATCAAGTATCTTGGAAGCGCATCAAGTATCTCATCCTCAGGTGCCTCAGAGAGGGTTTCACCTTCGGATATGTCTTATCTTTTTTATTTTTTTGGCTCTGACACTTCCACAATGTGGTTTTCACCATCAGAGCGCCTATTTTTTCTTCTTTTAATTTTATGACTAAGATACTTGATATCAGCCTCAGTCATGTTGACACTTTCTTCACTAGTGGAGGATGTTAGGGGTTTGACAGCGTGATGATAGCAGGCTAGAGCGTAGTCATTTTGGAATGTAAGGACTTCATTGGATGAAGAAGGGGAATTCCAGTCTATTAACTCGGGATGTTGGAGTGAAAGAGATGTGACAGGTTCCAATGCATTCACAGTATAGTTGTCGAAAGTGTTGACTAGCAAGCTAAGAGCTAAATTGATCTCATCCAAAGGTGTGTTCGAATCCTTTTGACCCCTAACAACCGAAGTAGAAGACATGTTAACATTTATGGAATCGGACTCATTAGACATTTCACTAGACCCCTTACTTACATTGAGAATCTTTTCATAAGATCCTTCTGACAAACTGTCAAACTCATACTCATGAGAATATGTGTCTGAACTCTGACTTGGGTGCTTGCACCATGAAGGCTTAGGAGTTCTTGCAACACCATCCTATTATTGTGCCAACTGTTCTTGAAACTCTAGTGGTATGTATCATTCACCTTGGAAAATAGGATCTTGTAACACCTTCCATTGCTCATAGGTTAGTGCATCAAGTGGAGTGGTTTTATCAGAATCGCTGTCAGTCTTGACTGTACTAGCGCACGATACAAAATTATCTGGCTCAACAAAGAATGCCTCCAGATCTAGAGGAATGGGATAAGGAAAGCAATCCTCATTGGAGCTATCTTCTATGGTGTCGACTGCAGCTATGCCTTCAGGTTCTGGTGAAGGCTCTAATTTTGGCACAAATTTGTTGATCCCTAGATGGAACGAGATCTTTTTGAAACCTAAACCAATGGTGTCTTTTGTCTTTTGACCCGTAGCTTTAATAGGTTCCACTAACCCATTAACATTCACCCCTATTGGGCCACTCCCTTTGTACCCAAAGCATTTCATAATCTTAAGACCTTCATTGTTAGGATTTAGTTCACAAGCCGGGGCAGTTTGTTCAGATATGCTATTTCCTTTGCAAATCTAGGCTTTAATAGTTCTTTCCTCATCTTCATCTTCTAATTGTGTAGAAGCCCGTACAAAGGCACCCTCATAAACTATCTCAGGAGGAGCAGAATATTTTTTGTTCTCAGAAGGTCTCCCATAAGAACAAGGAGATGGAGGTAGAGTTGCTAATGATAGCACAGGTTCTATTTGATATCCTTCCATGCCTATGTCTGTGATTTTCAGGGTCTGTTCCATATCTTTGAGCTTGGCATCACAAAATTCTGTGTATTCTCTATTAGTTGGAACAAGACTATCAGCTAACTGAGTAAGCGCATTACAAGAAGAGCCCATAGTAGCAGGAATTGTCACCTCTACGCCTTGGAAAGAAAACTTAATACATTGATGGTATGTGGAGGGAACCACTTGCATCTCATGGATCCACGGTCTTCCCAACAAGATATTATATGCAAGAGGAAGGTCTAGCACCTGACATGTGACATCTCTCTCAATTGGTCCAACCCAAATGGGTAGCACAACTAGACCTTTAGATTTTCTCTCTTCTTCATCATAGGCCTTGATAGTAATTATTTTGCGGGAATCTATGTGATATTTGCCATAACCTAGCTGAGCAAGAAAGTGAGCGGAGAAAATATTGAGACTAGCACCATTATCAATGAGGACGCGATGAACTAGCTGTTTGCCTATCATGAATTCTATATGAAGAGGAGCATTATGCGGGTGACTAATTGAGTGATCATCTTCTTCCGAGAAGGACAAATAATGCGGTGAAGTCAAGTGACCCACCATGGACTGAAACTGATCCAGATTGATGTCTTTGGGGACATTAGCTTCCGTGAGAGCTTTATCTAGAATCTACCTATGAGTAGGCGAGATCTTCAATAGCTCAAAGATAGTTATCTGAGCATTGGTTCTTTGAAGCTGGTCAAGAATGCTATAACCAGCACTAGGAGGTGTAGGGACCACTTTCATGGTCTGTTTGGGAGAGCCAACAACAGTTTTATCTGCAGTTTGTTTTGGTGCAGACATAGCAGTAGGAGGGTCAGGACCCTTGATAGTGATTTTAGCGTGAGATCTAGTAACAACATTCGCACAATCTTGAGATGTTTTAGATTTAGATAATCGAGACCTAGGGCCTCTCAAGATGAACGGGGTCTTAGGATTGGAAGCATCCCCACTCCCCTTGCTAGTAAACATATTACAATATTCCACTTCCACAGGTTCAACCATGTTGATGATGTTATCATAAGTGGCATGTGCGTAATTAACCTTGGCATTATTGTTCTTAGTGTTAGAGGATTTTCCTTTCTCGTGACAAGGAAAGGGATCTTTAAATGCATGATGATCTAAATTCTTGTTATGATTTTCCACTGTGATCATCTGGTTATCGATCAGATCTTGGACTTTATGACGCAATTGAAGACAAGTAGCAGTCTTATGACCTTTGTTTTGGTGATAGTCATAGTAAGCATTGTCATTCCACCAATGAGGTCATGGTTGCGGTTCATATAGACATTTTTCCAAAGGAGAAAGAATCTAATTTTGTACCAAAGTTTTGAAAACCAAATCAAGCGGTTCTCCCAAAGAGGTAAATTCACGCTTGGGTCGTGGGGCCCAAGGTTTGTTGCTAGAAAATCTAGAAGGCTATTGAGTGTTCATTGTAGCCTTTTCAACAACTTTGGTTTCTTGTATACCAGAGGTGAGATTGAAGACCGGTTTTGAATGAGTTGGAGTCACATTATCGACCACCCCATCATTCACAACATCCCTATTTTTGTTGGTAAACTTCCCTTTATCTTTGTTGGAAGCAAAGGGACCTTGTTTGTTGTCTTTATACAAAGTCAATTCACCTTTTTTAACCATAAATGCTTCTATCCTCACAACTTTTTTATCATGCTATCAAAATTAAGGTGACCTTGAAGTTGTACTTGATACCCAAAATCAGGGGTGAGATTATCCAAGAAGATATCGAGTTTCTCAGATTTGGGTATTTTGTGAGGATACTTAGTGCAAAGTTGTCTCCATCTTTGGAGAAATGTTAAGAATGGATCCCCTTGCCTTTTCTTGAGATTGCAAAGGTCCCTTATGTTGACGGGATGCTGTATATTGTGAGAATAGTGTTGTATAAAGAGATTGGCAATCTCATCAAAGCTCTTAATGCCAGTGGGTAGTCGAGAGAACCACTCCATGGAAGGTCCACCCAAACTTTGCAGAAAGAGACACATCAAATAGGTTTGATCATGCATAAACTCCATTGATAGGGTGCCAAATTCTCTTAAATGATCCTGAGGATCAGTGGTACCCAGATACTTAGCATATTTATGGAGTTCTACACCTTTGGGAAAAGGTGGCATAGTAATACTCCTATCAAAAGGAAAAGGACATATGCTTTCCATGGTGAACTGTTGTGTGGGTTTGTCCTTATCCTTCATAAGTTAGCTGATTTGACTTTGTATGTCTTGAATTACTTTATGCAATTTGGAGGTCTCACTTTCTTCTTCTTTAGCCACAAGCGTTTCCACTTGGAAGTTTGAGGGTAGCTTAACTCCTTGTTTTGCCAAATCTAGAAAGTATTTTTCTTTGTCTTCCGCAAGGAGTATTTCCATCATTTTGATGAGAGCTTTGTTAGATTTTGTAGCATCTATGTCGTTTTGAGTTATTGGCTCATCATCATTACCAAGAATCTCATAAATACTATAAGTCTGATCTTGACCCTGGTGATGCTGCTCTTCTTGCTGACCTTGTTCATTTTGGGATTGGTCATGAACATCCTTATATTGACCTTGCATGTAATCTAAAGGAGTTGCCATGTTGTTAACGTGAGATTGTGCTGTGTGCACCTTTTCAGTATGAGCGTGAGTATCGAGTTGAGAACTCGTAGTCAATGTATCTCTCGACGGATCAAAGGGGTTGACAAGATCAAAAGGATTGATATGTTCAAAAGGGTCACTAAGGCAACAGGGGTCATCAATAGGATCAACCCAAATAGGTGACTTTCTGTAGCCTTGTTGATCTAAAAGAAATGGATTATGCTGATCTTGAAACAAAGGATTAGAATGCAGCTGAAACACTAGTTTCTGATTTAGACTCGGATCTATACTGAATGGGGAAGAAGAACGTGAGGATCCCTCTTGACTATCAATTTGAACAATGGGTTCAGAATGACCTTTTCCTTGATTACGAGGTTTACTTCTACCTACTTTGGAACTGCGTATGGGAAAAATATTGCCACTCCTAGTCATAATAGGCATAGACCAAGATGAAACAAGATAAAACTTAGGATCCGACTCACAACTTTGTCTTTAGAGATATTAGAAAAAGAGGTAATAGGCTAGAATATCCAAGGTGTGAGAATGCACCTGGCACGAATCGTCAAGAGTATGGCTAGAATAGCCAAGATGTGACTATCGTGTCGCAAGGTACAAAAACACAAAAAAGATAGGACAAAGACAAAGAGACAAGACAAGTTTGAGTAAAAATTAGTCAGTTTGCAACTCAAAACAACCAGTTTCAGACTGCAGACAACAGGGAAGCAGGCAAACAGACCCTAGACATAAGTCAGATTAGGAAAAAAATTCACAAGTTAACAGGAAAAAGCTCACTGTTTTGAATGCCAGGCTACAGATTCACATGAGTAAGTGCTGCGCCGCACGAGAAAGTGCTAAACTTTGCGCAAGAAAATGCTAGCTCACATGAGAAAGTGCTAGGTTTCTGAAAGCTCGCGCGAGAAAACTATAGATTTCGATACACGAACTCAGTTTTTGAGATAAAAACCAGATTTTGAGACACGGTCGGGACTATTGTCTGATAGAATTTCCAGGTTTAAGGCAGTTTTATGACGATACAAATTAGCAATCGCAGTTTCAAGGTGACAAGCACTCGTTTACAAACATGAAGTTTCAATCAAGCAGTAGTGACACAAGCAGTAGTCATAAATAGTTCTATCAAGGACAAAGCAACTTGGTAGAATCATGGGAGTCTTTGTTTGATTATGATTGGATAGTTTAAGACTCAAAAACAAACACTTACTTATCCGTACAAAAAAAAGTGGAGGAGAAGACAAAATCCGTACCCCACTGTCTTATGCGTATGTGTGCACCTCACATAGCAGTGTCACCCTCGAAAGAGCGCCCATGTTTTTGGTGTTTCCAAGGACTAAGTATATATTTTTGAACGTTACCCTTAAAGCAGGGGCGAGTGTCATATACCACTTCAAGCATCTAGGTGCATACCTATGTCGAGAATCTAGGGGAGAGATTCTTCCCTCTCCCTACGCACAGATTATGTCTTCTTTCAGAGGTGAACCAGGTAGGCATCTAACTAAGAGTGTGTTTAGTGGGCTTCCATTCACAATAACCTTTGATGCCTCTAATATAGAGCTGGGGCCTCGTAGCCACACCAATACTTGAAAGTCATACACCCTTGCAAGCAAGGTTGGGAGCGGCACCGCTCAGTACGACAAACAAGGCTTTCTCAAGATGATAGTCAAAATCATGAGAAAGAAGTTACCATGGCTTTGGAGTCTTTAGACTCAACAAAGAAGACTTTATTATAGTGAGGTGGAATCAACGGTGATAGGTGTGTACTCACTTGGGTCATTCCCAGAGGTTCAACTTCCGACAGGCCCTCTAAAGGTGACACGACTTGGTTCTGATTCAAGGGTTTGATTTTGTGATTCTCTCAAAGAGAGAAGAGCATACTTCTCTACCTCTTCACCTTACCCAAACACATCAAGCATATTCATCACCAAGATAGTTTCACTCCACCAAATCCACAAGCCTTTAGGTTTCTGATTCTCTCAAAGAGAGAAGAGCATAATCCCCTAACAAGTAGAAGTGCTAAAGATTCACTATCTTGCTTTGCTTCCCCAATTATCTGTCATGCTAGAAACATCTGGGTCTTAGTTTCATCCATGGGCATCACTTCCATGTAATGAAGAGCCTATTCCCCTACTTTGCTATCGGGATCCTTATGAAATTTTAACAAAGCCCTATTTAAACTATGTGAATGAAAAATAGTAAACAAACACAATGTTTTTAATATGCCTTTGACAATCGTCCTGCAAGCAAACTGTTAGAAATTTTTTATGATCTTTGACAAGCAACCTAAAAACCACTGCTATGCTGCAACAGAAATAAGAAATAAGAAATCAACAGCAGAGAGCAAATGTCAAAAAATATAATAGCAACTTGCAAATTCTAAAAATTAACTGACTGTCTGCGAAATTTTGCGCGAGCAAGTACTTCGCTGCGCGTGAGAAAGTGCAGGACCCATGTGAGCTTTCTATTTCTTCGCACGAGAGAGTGCTACAAAGAGAAAAACTTTGTGCGATTTGACCTAAAGTGTCACGTGAGATTTAGTACCGGTGCTGTATGGACGTACGACATAGTTCAAATCACTATCAAAAAAAAATTCAAGAATGAGGCTAGAAATCTTTTTTCTGCGCCACGGTGGGTGCCAAAATGTTATGTACTTGAATGTGACCTCTAAATCAGGCACAAACCCAACATAGTCCTTAATCAACCATTCAATTCACAAAGATGAACATGAATTGTTCATTTTGGAAATTTGATTGAAGTGACTTGTTGCCTCCTAATTAGTTGGGGATGTCAAATTTACTCTCAGAACAAGAGCCAACAACCTTGACCATTGCTAACATGGAGGATTTCTAAAGAATGAAAGATAAGCAAATTGCCATTAATCTATGAAAGAAAATTCAACTAATCTAGAAATGAAGTGCCATTAAACTAGAATTGAAATGCATATTAATCTAGAAAGCTTGAAAGATGATGAAATTAAGCTACTAGATATGTAAATGAACTATATTAAGAATCAACATGTTAT
>MU227479.1:3100233-3110655 GCA_018584345.1 Thuja plicata
ATTTTCAAACCAAGAAAATATTTCATCTCACCAATCATAGACATTTCAAACTCATTCTCCATTTCTTTAGCAAATTTCTTACTCATTTTTTCATTACCTCCAAAAATGATATCATCAACAAAAACTTATATAATCAAGATTCCATCTTCATCAGTTCTTAAATACAAATTACTCTCTGCATTACCTTTTCTGAAACCAAGACAAAGTAGATATTTGTCCAGTCTTGCATACCATGCCCTTGGTGCTTGTTTCAGTCCATACAGTGCCTTTTTTAATCTGCAAACCATGTTTTCATCATCTGTCAAAGGAAAACCATCAGGTTTCTCAATGTATACCTCTTCCTCTAGATCACCATTTAGGAATGTTGACTTCACATCCATGTGATACACTTTAAAGTCTTTATGTGCAGCATAAACAAGAAATAGTCTCATAGCTTCCAATCTAGCAACATGAACAAATATCTCCTCATAGTCTATACCTTCTCTGATTTGAATTCTATTCAGTGTGTACACAACAGTACCAATTGCTTCTCTCTAGTGAACATGTGATACATTTCCTTCCAGCAACATAGTCCTTGCAGCATCTAATATAGTTATGTTTCTTCACTCTACTATCCCATTCTGTTGTGGAGTTCTAGGGGCTGAAGGCTGTCTGTGTATTCCATTCTCTTCGCAGTATGTATTGAATAATTCTGAAGTAAACTCTCCTCCTCTGTCCGATCTCAAACATTTCATCTTTAAACCAGATTCATTCTCAACTTTTGCCTTGAATATCTTGAATTTGTCAAATGCCTCATATTTCTCTCTCAGATATGTAACCCACATCATTCTAGAAAATTCATCAACAAAAAGTATAAAATACCTTTCACCATAGTATGATTTTGTTCTTGTTGGACCACACAGATCTTTATGCATTAGATCCAACTTTCCTTTTGTAGAATAGGCCTTTCTCTTGAAAGTGCTTCTAGTTTGTTTCCCCATGACACATTCTCTACACATAGTGTTAGATGGCTTCACAATTCTAGGTAGATCTCTTATTGCTTTTCATACTTGCCTTCACAATGTTATCAAAACTAACCTGACAAAATCTTCTGTGCCATAACCAACTGTCATCAACTTTAGCAATAAAACAAGTAGCTTCAGATGTGTTAAGTTCAAATACATTACCTCTGGATTTAGAACCGGATGCTATCAAGTCTCTTTTCTTACGCTTGATAGAACATTTCCCATTAACAAAATTCAGCTGATAACCCTTGTCCACTAGCTCTCCAACACTCAACAAGCTATGTTTAAGTCCATCAACAAGTGATACATTGTTAGTGTTAGTCTTTCCATCCAAAGAAATAGATCCAACTCCAATAATAAGTTTAGGAGTATTGTCACAAAATCTGACAACACCACCATCATGTTTCTTCAACCTCACAAACTTATTCCTATCTCTAGTCATATGGTGTGAACATCCACTGTCTATAACCCATTCAGATTTCTTTTCAACTCGAGATACTAGGGATTTTTCCTCATGCACAGGTGCATCATCTTTAACATCAATGAATCCAATCTCATCAAAGTTATCATCCTCATCATCAGATATTCCCTCACTAGCATAATAACATTCCTTATCTTTTGAGAACTTAGACTTGAAAAACTTAGGTTTGTGCTTTGAGATTCTTGTAGGACATCTAGATGCAAAATGACCAATCTTATTACATGAAAAAATTTTCAAAGGTAATTTGCCTTCAAATTTACCCTTACCTCTGTTTTCTCTTCTAGTAATCAGTGCCACAATTTCATCTAGCTTTCTTTCTTCTTCCTGTATCTTTTCCCATTCGTCAACATAAGCTCCAAGTTCTTCTGTTAGATCACTACTACTTGCATTTCCAGATAAGATCTTCTTGTTCTTGTGCATAGTGCCTTGAATGCTAACTCTACCCTAGGTAAAGTGTCTCCCAATTCTGCGACCTCGAATGTAGTAAGCTTGCCAATCAACATCTCTCTGGTGAAATTCGGTGTCAAAGGTATGATCTCCTCTATAGCATGTACTTTGGTTCTATATGTAGGTGTCAAAGATCTGAGAATCTTTGCAATTACTTCTTCCTTGCTGTAAGTACCTCCAGAGTTCCTAATACCAGTAATTACCTCAGTAATTCTCTGTGCATATGCTCTGACATTCTCATCTTCTCTCATCTTCAGTGATTCCATCTTTGTTTTCTAGTTTTGCAACTTCGCTTGTTTTGTAAATTTGTCTCCAACATACAATGCTTCTATTCTTGTCCAAATCTCATGTGCAGAGTCCAAGTCCTTCACTTCAGTGAATTCTCCTTCAGATAGGGCACTAATCAGAGATTCCATTGCAACCATATTATAGGAAAATAGTTTCTTTTCATCTTTAGTAGCCTTATCTAGCTCATCTTTAGTCGCTATTGCTACATTCTTCTTTGTGATCATCCAGTACTCAATTCCCAGACATAGAAAATGTGTTCTCATCTTGTTCTGCCAACTGTCAAAGTTTTCAGGATCAAACTTCAGACTATCCTTCCTATAGCAAGTCTTTTTCAGTATCAACTCAATCTGTTAAACTTTCTCTCTGAGGACCAATAGCTCTGATACCAATTGTTAGGACTAACAGTCCACAAGACAACTGAGAGGGGGGGGGGGGGAANCCTATAGCAAGTCTTTTTCAGTATCAACTCAATCTGTTAAACTTTCTCTCTGAGGACCAATAGCTCTGATACCAATTGTTAGGACTAACAGTCCACAAGACAACTGAGAGGGGGGGGGGGTGAATCAGTTGTCCAATAGATTATTAAACTTTAAAATTTATGAACGATAACATCAAAAGTAAATAATAGAGTAATTGGAAACACCATAACACAATGTTTGTTGTCGAGGAAACCGTGTTAAAGGTAAAACCCCGGTGGGAATTAACACCCACGAAATAATGTACTAAGAGTATAGTATCCCTGTTAAAAGATATTAGCCCTGTTAGGAGCTTGTTATTAAATTACAGTACACAGTCCCTATTAGGAGACAGAACCTGTTAGGATTCAATGAAAGTAGTAGGCTCACTGCCCAAAAAAGGTTAAAGCCACCCTCAAGGATTCACAATCCGCATCAAGTGCATACAACAAATACACAATCCAATGAACTGTCTGATAGCAACTGTCTTTGCTTGGTCAGTTCGAATGAAGTACCAACTTTGCTCTCTATCCAACAGTCAAGCTTCACAGCTTCATAAATCTCTTCTCTTTTCTTCTCTACCACACTTTTCACAAGTGAAAAGATCACTCATATATACCCTCTTACAATAACCCATTAGGTCGGCCAGTTAAGATTTCCTAATACACAATTAACTAGGTCAGCCAATTAAGGTTTCCCATCATACAAATAATAACATAATCCCTTGCTAAGATACACATGGTACCTATAACAAGTATAAAATATTTATAATTCATTACAAATACTTCCAGATCCGCAACCCATGCTCAGAATCAATTTCCACATGTTACAAGTCTGAAGTCGGCCAGGAAATAAGTCTTCTCTAGAACACACGCTACAACTAACGTCATCAGTACCCAAATAGAAATGGAACTCAACCCATTTCACCATCATATGTTAGCTCTCCATCACTAAGCTTGAAAGTTCTGAAACATCTTCCTTAGCAAGATATGCTCGAAACACAGAGACCTTCTCTGTCCAGAATCACAGTCACAGTCCAGAAAAATAGTCTTCACTAAAATAGTTGTAACATCCATGATATGAAACATAAATTCAAGCGGCCTTAGATGTAAGGTCAAAACTCAATCTTCTACTTAAATCCAACTTTGATCATTCTGGTTCATCTGTACAGTGTCTGTACACACCTTCTAGTCAAGTAACTAGTCTGTCTTCTTTCACAGAAATATGTGTTGACATCAGTGACAAAACATGAGTATCAACAACATGATTAGTACGAAAAATTGATATCATCCAATAGTATCAAAGATTCATGAAGTGCACAAGGACCATCTTGGGAAGGCCTACAAGAACATAGCTTAGTTTTGGGATATTCCACTTGGTTTCCACTTGGCGACCCAATCTTGGTTGGTGTAAAAAGTTGCATTGTTGCTTAGTTGAAAGTTTCTCAATGGTACATCTTTCAAACCGTTCATCGTGGAACCAAACCGTCAGGTCCATAAACTCTGGTTGTCTGGGTAAACACTAGTGGAAACCTCATTTCTCCCACATAGCATCAAGAACATTCTGGCGCATGTCAGACCTAAGTGTTCCCAAGGTGCACTAAGCCCAACTAGGCATAAATTTTTGGAGAGTGATATCTCAGACCTCGTGAGGGGTATCAAAGATCCATGAAGTGCAAAAGGACTATCTTGAGAAGGCCTACAAGCACATAGGTCAGTTTTTGGAGATTCCATTTGGTTTCCATTTGGCGACCCGATCTCGGTTGGTGTAAAAAGTTGCATTGTTGATCAATTGAAAGTTTCTCAATGGTGCATCTTTCAAACCGTTCATCGTGGGACCAAAACGTCAGCTACATTGGCTTTGGTTGGTTGAGTAAACACTAGTAGAGACATTGTTTCACCCATGTAGCATCAAGAACATTTTGGCGCATGCTGGACATAAGTGTTCCCAAGGTGCACTAAGCCAAATTGGGCAACGATTTTTGGAGGGCGATATCTCAAATCTCATGAGGGGTATCAGAGAACCGTGAAGTGCACAAGGACCATCTTGGGAAGGCCTACAAGCATGTAGCTCATTTTTGGGATATTCCACTTAGTGTCCATTTGGCGACCCAATCTTAAATGGTGCAAAAAGTTGTATTTTTGCTCAGTTGAAATTTGCTCAATGGTGCATCTTTCAAACCATTCATCCGAGGACCAAGCTGTCTATTTTGTTAGCTCTAGTTGGCCAGGTGAACCCCATTTACAACCCCATTCTTCCCACGTAGGTGCCAAGAAATTCAGTGAAAACCCCATACTGAAGTGTCCCCAAGGTTTATTATGCCTATTAGCCCAGTTGTGGTTACCCTATAAAGAAGTCGAGTTAGGGTATGCAAATTTGGAGTCTATTAGCCCAGTTGCAGTCTATTACACCTATTATCCTATTACTTTGGTTGGACAAAATATTTTGAGGGTAGTTGCTTTGGAAACAAAGCCTAATTATCTCTATTACACATGACAATGCATGACAAAGATGTAATATGGAAATGAACATACATACATACAATGCATGACAAAGATGTAATATGGAAATAATACATACATACAACATATGACAAAGATATAATATAAAAATGAGCATACATACATAAATAAAATGCATGACAAAGATATAATATGAAAGTAATACATACAATGCATGACAAAGATAAAATATCTAGAAATGAACATGTTCCATATATATATGAAATTTTTATGTACAAAATGTGGCACATATCATCTCAAAATCTACATTTCTAGATACAATGTGGCATACGCCATCTCAAAATGTGCCATATGGAATCTCAAAATAAGAAACAACTAAAAATGTTTCTAGGACATCCTATTCTATTAGTGGATCATCAAAATGAAGCCTCTTAGAAGTACTGTTTGGCTCTGATGGATCCTGCATGAACACAAAAGTGAAACCCCAAGTTAGATTACTTAATATATATGGTTTCTACAAATCAAAAATAAAAATTTAAAATCATAGTCAACAATAATAAATAAACAAATTTTAAAATTGAACTCTCATGTAACTTGCCTCTTTGTCTCCTCATGTGGTCAGGAGTCCTAACATATGTCCTTGGTAGTGAAGGGACAATGTCACCAATGTCGACCCCAACTTGTATATGTTTGCAAAAATTAGATTGATCTACGAGTTATACTATTTGATGTTAAATCCTTGGTAGAAAAGTATATTTACAAAATAATTGAATTAACACTAAAACTTACCTGTGTTGAACTTTCTTCAGGTAATGTCAGTTGAGTCATCAACAATACAAATCCTTGGCATTGTACCTCCCTCAAAATAGGGGTGACCTACAAAAGTAAAAAAGATACTTCATACAATCATGACTTGATCATGTATATACTTGATAGTAAAATACAAATAAATAAATTTAGAAATATATGTATTGTGGGGATATCACTGTGAATTGAGATGCCTGTGACTCTACCGTTACGAACCGGTCTCATGACATCGTCAAACACCACCCTCTGTCAAATAAACCATGTAAATTAAAAATGAGAATGCACAAGTGACAAGTATACATATGAATACAAAATATAAAATACTTAATTACCTTCCCCTTGTCAACGAATGATGCTTGAACCCTCTCACATGTCCCCCACAGGAAGCTGGTAAAACCTGCATCAGTATGTATTAATATTATCATAAAAATTAGAAAAAACATGTACATACTATTATACAAAAGGAAACCAATGAGTGCATTAAAACGTATGTAACGTGGAAGTATCAAGGCCAAATGAAATGGATGAAAGAATGGACCCCTCCACCTGTGCCATCTCCTTGTCTGTCATCAAATGAACATAAATGGAACACATAAAAATACATAAGTGGGAAATCATTATAAGTAAATTCTCCTAAAAATATGAATGTTTAAAATTAAATACAATGTGACAAGTTAACTGTTTACTCTTACCATAACAGTAGGAGTCCATAGATTTGCATGCCCCTCCTCGTCTCTCATGTGATGCACATCTCCATGAGGTGCTTCAGTGCCCGTAGTGTCCAATGTTGTATTGTCCACCTCGAAGATGTAGTCATATGCATCATTATCATTCAGGGGACCCAAGCACAAATTATTGCACATAATGCAAGTGTGGGGCACATAAACATTTGAGCTCATAGAGGATGTGGAAGGGCTAGAATCATCAACACGAGGAGGCAACAATGTCACATTCTGCTTAACCAGTAGATCACTCAAGCTATAAATGGATCTAATAGTCTATGAGCTGACCTCAGCAATAATATCAGGATATTGCACTGTTGTAGGGAGTGGAATATCGGGGGGGGGAACATACGTGCGGGATTTAACCCGGTGTGCCCATGGCTTGTCCTGAGGACTGCCTAAGCCTACACCCTGATTTGGTCTCATACTCCAATAGTTTACCTTATGACCGAGCACAAATTCAACATACGATTTTCTTAAAAAGTATAATGGGACATCCAAATTTTTATGGGGTGGTCTATCAAAAACCATCCACCAGTGGTCATGTATTGCATTATTCGTGCACCATTTAATTGACAACTTGGGCGTTTTAGGGTCCACTTTTAATCCCATTTTGGGATCCACAAAAAGGTTACATGTCACTTTTAGTTATAGTTAGGTTCATAACTTGATCATAATCAAGCCCATTGTCAAATTCGTGTGCACAGAATCATGCCAAAGAAGTGCAAGAATATTATGTTGCTCTATAAGTTTCTCCATGTTTTCAATAATGGAGTTCAAGGTAGAAAACATGGGGCGCAATGTGGGGATATTGGCATATGTAATCTGAAATCCTGTAAGCCAATTTAGATTCTCTTATAATATCCTTTAAAGGTCGAGGGTTTAGGATTGGTTGGTCTTCTAGAAGTGGGGGATTGTTTTTTGTTGGTTGCGGGTTGTTTGGAGGTTGTTCTGGATTGTTTGCGGGATCATTGGGAGGGTTGTGTGCTTGGTTTGAGTCCATGTCTAATTACGATAAAAATAAATATACAATTATAATCAATTTTAAAAAATGATAAACAAAATCAATTAAACCCTAGTATTTATAAAAAAATTTACAATTTCATTTAAAAAACATCAAATAACAAAAAATAAATAAATTTCAATATACCTATTCAAATTGGAAACAAATTTGCAATTGTATTAATGTATATCTGATTCTCTATCAGATATGAGATAACCCTTGGCTATGTGTCTCAACGTTTTCACAATGAAAACTGAGAAACGTAGCCCACGGGCTTAAATTAGTTTTACTGGAAAATATCGAATATCTAATTAGGTTTGTGCTTTGGCTTTTGGTTTGGCCATGTGTACTGACAGCCAGGCCTACTAAAAAGTCAATACATTTTTTAGTGCATTTTTGGACGAGTAAAAAGATGATTTTTTCACATCGCTAGTTTTTTGCACACCATGATCATGTACATACCCAAGAAAGGATGATAAATTTACTATCATTTAGTTTTGTTACATTCATATTACATGTGTTTGTATTTATTTGAATTTGTCACTCGATTAGATATGTGTTAATTAAAATTCTTAATCTAGACTATATCATTTTAAAGGTCAAAGCCATACAAAAAGAACAAAGACACCCTCTAAAAAGTCAAGGCCATCCTCAAGACAATCCATTTTTACACTTACTTAAATTATTATAGAATACATTTATTACAATATTTTACTTTTAGATTTGGAAAAAAAAATCTAAAAATCTATATTTTATCATTTATCACAAATCTTCCTTTCTTCACCTTTAAAATATATATTTATTCATTCTATATTTATTGCAATTAAGATTTACTACTATAATAAATGTATTATTACCCTAAAAATTATGAATTTTATTTTCTCTTACAGTTCCACGTCAGTGACATAGGTGGTCCCAAAATTAGCTTTCCCCATTATTGCTTCTCTCCACTAATCTTTTCAATAAAATAATCAAATCTAAGATATGATGACCCCAAATTTTGACCTAAATATACAAATACATCAAGTTTTGTATAATTTTTGAAGCACAAATTACATTCAAAGAGAAAAGTATATATATCTGTTTGACTATGACTATTAAGTGACAAAAGGACGTGTATATTCATTAGACTCTTAACTATTATATATGATAAAAGTATTGTATATTCTTTCCACTTTTTTCACTTTAGCATTGAAGATTAGTTAAAGGAAATGGGCTACAAAATAATGAGAGATGGATCACCATAGATGTTGAAATCTATGTGGCTACTGAATTATCATGACTTGTGAATCATGATCTGTAAACCATGGTGTTCTATTTATGTGGGTACCAAATAAAAAGCAAATATTATGGTGCACAAATTTACATTTAGCTATATTTTCAAAGGTGTATGGAGACTTCAATATTTGAAAGGTACGCAAGAGATAGCCACCTTGTTCAAATAATCTAAACCCAAAATACTTTGAGAATGTAAAGTAGAATCTTCTAGAACCAAAACAATTCCTTTTAAGTTCTTATTCAACATTTGATTTACGTTCTTGGCTAAGGAGAAGGGGAAAAGAGCTATGAATGAATTATTTGATAAAGAGGACATCTTGGTGGAATCTCCTAGCAGAGATGAAAACTAGAATAATTATGATCATGAGGTGGGAAAGGATACTATCCACAATATTGTGGCTGAAGAGGGAAAGGAAGATATTGCCCCTGACACTATGGTGGAGAACCCTAAAGGTGTTGCGGGTAATGGCCTGGTAGGGAAAATCTAGTACCAGATTGTTAATCTGGAAAATACGGTGGCTAAGATGAGTGGGGACCTGGAAAATACTAACAGGAGGTTGGTGGATGTCAGCAAATTTGTCCTCAAGGTCATGCATGCCTCATCCACAACCCTCTATTTTCTGAATAAGAAGGCCTCTTCCGGGAAGGAGTCTGTTGAAGGAAACCGTGAACTCTTCAAGTTTTTGAACAAGGAGTGGGCGGACCTGCTGTTGTCAAAGCGCTTATGGGATGGAAAAGGATCCTGCTGATGGTGACGGGTGGTAAGGGGTGTTTTTTATTTGCTACCCCCAAGCCCTATAGTTGGACTAGTTTCTTTAATTATGGTTTTAAGCTTAAGAATTTAATTTTGATTAATGGCCCTGCATGGCATGGTTTAATTTTTTGGCTACTAGACTTTGATACTGTTCGTATGTGGGGTTCTGATACTTTACGCTACTGGTTTAGCTTCTATGTTTTGGTTTTTGATAGAGGTAGATGATGTTTACTTTGCTTTATGCTGCTTTCTAGGCTGATTTAATATGTCGTTAAGTCTGTTCTAGTCAACTTCCTATTGTACCTCGGGTCAACACCCTCTTGTTGTTGCTTATATCAAAAACATTTGATTTACGTTTGAATTGAATTTAAAAATCTTTTTATGCTAGTTGTAAGGGAGTTTATGTGAATTTATGTGAATTTATTTTGTTTTGTATGTAGGGAATATATTTATATGATTATTCTATTAAATATGAATGGTGTTAGGATGCATTACCTATCACCGTCATCAAGTTTTTCAAGCTCATTTATTGGTGTCCCTGCATTTGGGCAGGGATAAATATACTCAAAATTTCACCCAAACTCATTTGCACCTAGTTTGCAATCAATGGACAACCTCATAAGGCCTATTGTTCATTATTCTAACAATATTCTCATCCTTTTGTAGATACTTGACTTGCTTAGCAATTATATTGCAATCTCAATATAAGTTGGAAATACGA
>MU227479.1:3116795-3147752 GCA_018584345.1 Thuja plicata
TTGCTTAGCAATTATATTGCAATCTCAATATAAGTTGGAAATACGATTATATTGTGTTCATGTTCATTAGTTAATTGAGGGAGCTTTTGAACGAATGGTTTAAATAGCACACACTAACGGTTCATTTCTAGGCTAAAAGTGTCAAAGTTGACTAACTTGTTCTAGGCTTAATTTGTTCCTTAGTGTGTTGTTTAAGAGAAAATGTTGCTGGAAGATTTGTGGGGAAGGCTTCTACCTTTAAACTTCACTATTAGTTGTGAATCTATAAAATATCAATTCTATCTCTTATCATTATGTTTGTTTCGACTTCCATTGGGTTCCCTTGTAAAATACCATCACATTTAACTCTCAACTCCATTGTCGACCATTTTTATTCTTCACTATTAACCCTTAATGAGAAGAAAACAATATTACAAATTGCCATATATTAATCAACACTTTGAAATGACCATTTTCTAACCCTTGCATGCATAACAGATCCCACAACATTTGTCTTTACTACCCAGAAGCCAGAACAGTAGCTATAAATAGTTAAGTCACATATGAAGACAATAAAAAAGAATTGTCAAAATCTTATCTATCGTTTAGGATCTATGGACATATGAAGTTCATATGTCCATAGCTATAACGACTATTGGTAGGTTTCCCCTTCTATAAACTTGTTGAACCTTTGCAAGTTCATTGGGAAATAATATCTAGCTGTATATTAAACACGATAATATCTATACTTATATTATTTGAAATTTCATATTAAAAATTGCATTGCTATCATATTGCATTGTTAAAAGGAATTCATTTGCTCATTTCTACATTGTTTACATTTATTGTTCATTGACAAAATAAAGTTAATATATAGCGTTTGATGAATTAGCATATCATATCATAGAGGAAATTTACATTTAGATACCACATTCATATTTTTGACATTTAGTAAGAAATTTTTTTTATTTTCTTATTGCATAGGTATATTAGTTTAAATTATTACAATGGTCAACATTAATAAACATGTATACTATATTAAAATTTGAGGAAATTAAAATGCCTCTTAATTGTTACAATTGCATCTTCACACATTCGTGTACCTTAAGATTTGTCATTACTTTACATTAAAAATTAAGAAAACTAACACATCAATAACATTCATGTGCCTTAAGATTTGTTCTTACTTTACATTAAAAATTAATGAAACTAAAGCTGCAACTACTTGTTACCATTACATAGTAAAGAGGCCATTCTCCTTACTTTTCTAGTGTTCCTCTTGGAGCAACTTCAAGTGCTAGAGTTTAATTAAGAACTACCAATTCACTACGAGAGTCTGTTAGTAATAACTGAGGGGGGGGGGGTGGGGTGAATCAGTGGCCTCAAAAATTAATCCTCAAATCAACCCTTAAAACTTATTACCACTTTTAAGATTTCAGCTATACTCAGTCCTACAAGATGAATGCCTTGAAATACTTATAACTATTTACTACTTGTCAGAATGCTTTGTAAATCCTTCTTCTATATGTTTACCGATAAGCAGTCTTGTATTTACCGAAACACAGTAAATAGCTAGAGTATACCGATCAATCCAGAATTTCATATGTGAAATGTAAAACAGTAAAGTAATGAAACATAAACACATAACACATGGATTTTTTAACGTGGAAACCCTGTTAGGGGAAAAACCACTGGGACCGGTACCCCAAATTTTCACTCTTCTGAAGTGAGCTCTGTTAGGAGCCAACCCTATTAAAGGTTACAAACACATTGTTAGGTGTGACCTTGTTAGAGGATTTAAAAGATATTTTTTCACCTAGTTTCTGGCATCTAATGCTACCATCCTTGATCAAACACTCACTTGGCCTATCAATAGGTATCGGGAATATCCAATGCTACTTTCTATGATCAAACTTTTTGATACTCCTTGGGATGTATCTCAATTACAAAAGACTTTTAAGTCCTGCTCGGTTAAGAGACTTGATGCTTCAATGGTTAAACTGAAACATTAATGATTTGTTCACATATACAACTTAAATTGCAAATTTTCAGATCTATTGTAAGTGCATTACCTTCCTGATCAATATAATCAATTCTATACCTTTGCTCCACACTGTTCTGCTCTGTGATGTTGTCTCATTGTTCGTCGGTGTCTGTAGAATATACCTCTTTCCTCAGCTTGTTTGATCAGGTCTGAATGAAGCCTTTCTTCTCCTTCAGAATCTCTTTAGCATCTTCCCTCTTTTTCTCTTCACCCCACACAATTTGTAATGAATTGGGTTTGTCTCTTTATAGACATGATTCACCGTTTCTTGGCTTTCTTGATTATTGGCGTGATCCACAATTCTCGCTAATTAGATTTAAAGAAAACTCTAGTTTTATCTCGTAGAGATCTTCTTGCCAACTGGACAAAGCAGCTTTAAATCCATTACTTATCCTCGGCTTTATCTGGTCGATTAAAACAATGATAAGTATCAGTTAAATATGTTTATAGCTCTTGACAGTTAAGCATTTTGTCATTTCTGAACTCTCTGTACTGTCGGTCAACACTTCAGTTAGTCATCGGTGATAACTGACTGTTCTGTTAGTTTGACTTCAGTTGTCATCAAGATCTCCGTCCTTGTCTTTTCCGTCGGGCAACACTATAATTCTGTCCGTCAAGTTACACTGTGCTTTGCTTGTCGGGCAACACTGCGACTTTGCTCGTCGGTAATGTTGTGCATTTCTTCGTTGGGTAACACTGTGACTTTTCTCTTTTACTCTGTCCATTGGTGTGCACTCTGTCGGGTTATGTAGTCACTTTGTGAATACTTGACTTATATGCATTACTGATAGCATAGACTTTGATTCATCAGTTCTTTGAAGTCTTTGGCAGTATATCCATGACCATACATATTATATCAAGTTGACATCAATGACAATACAATACATTAACTGATTAATGCCTTGCATGATCATCAACTTAACATCTTCAAACATTCAATCAGTTATAGTTCATCAATCTCTCCCTTTGGCATTGATGGTAACACACTACATTATCACACTATATTACTACTAATACAATATGAAATATAACAATTGAAGTTCATCAAACTACTAATCTTATGTACTATAACTGATATAAATATCTGGTCCTCGGTAAGTTCATATAACTTAGATTTGATTCTTGCAACTTTCTTTCTATCTTCAATCCCTTCACTGGATAGATGTAGAATATTTCTTTCTCTAATGTGATGTGTTCTTCTTCTATGTCAAACTCTCTCCCTTTCACTGTTCTCCTTTCTTTTGATGTCTCTTGTTAGCAATTCCTTTGAATGTACTAACCCTTTCTTGTTACATCTCTCCCTTTGGATACTATGATGGATATAATCTCTCCTTGATCTCCTTGAAGTGTAATCTCTCCCATGGATATAATCTCTTCCTGAAGTGATAATATCTCTCCCTTAGGTGATAAGAAGTGATAATGGGTATAATCTCTCCCTTTGACAACAATGCCAAACAAATATTTTTGATAGTAATGCCAAACAAATCCTTTCTATCCATAATATATTCCTTGAATTTCCCAATCCATTAGCAATACAATAACTTTGGTGCTCAGAGTAGATAAATACCTTGCTGTGTATAGATTTATCTTTGAAGTCTATATTTCTGCTTGCATCAACATGAATAATATTTTGATAATATATAGGTTGATGCAGCCATCTAGTCAGCTTACTGACCAGTAGACAAGGGTATGACCCCTAGTCTCTTTCTCAAGTATTCAAATGCATCCTTGGGCAGTGGCTTGGTAAAGATATCGGCCAATTGTTCCTTTTATTGCACATACTCAAGTATCACCTCCTTTGCTTGAACTTGTTCTCTTAAATAATGATACTTGATGGCAATATGTTTTTTTTTAGCATGCATGACTGGATTCTTGAAAATGTTTATTGCACTGGTATTATCACAATAGATAATTACTGGTTCAAGAATTTTCATATGCATACCTTCTAGTAACTGTTTAATCCATGCAATATTTGAGCAGTTTGCAGCAACAACAACATACTTTGCTTCTATAGTAGATTGAGAGATGCATCCTTGCTTCTTGTTGATCCATGTGACAAGTCTGTCACCCATAAAGAATGCTCCTTCAGTTTTCTCTTTCGATCATCAATATTTCCAGCCCAATCAGTGTCGGTAAAGACCTTAAGTTCAAATTTGCCTTCTTTTTTATACCATAAGCCATATTCCTCGGTATTCTTCAGATATCTTAGGATTCTTTTCACAACAGTCATATGTGATTCTCTGGGCGTAGCAGAAAATCTTGCAACTATTCCTACTGCATATGCAATATCTGGTCTAGTATGTACAACATACATGACTTTTCCAATCATTGATCTGTACAAAGTCTGATTTACCTCTGATGACTTGTCTTCCTTTGTCAGCTTATATCCAGTTGCCATCGGTGTTCCAACTAGTTTGGACTCTTCCATCTTGAATATTTTCAGTACTTCTTTTATGTATTTGGATTGTGTAATGAAAATACCTTCATCTTGTTGCATGATCTGTAGACCAAGAAAGAACTTGATCTCTCCAAACATAGACATCTCAAACTCTTTGCTCATTTCATTTGCAAATGATTTGCATATCATACCATTGCCTCCAAATATGATGTCATCAACAAATATCTCAACAAACAAAATGTTAGCATCAGTATCTTCCTTCAAATAAAGATTATTGTTTTTCACTAGTCCTTACAAATCCAATACTTATAAGATAGGAATGAATTCTTTCATACCAGGCTTGAGGTGCTTGTTTCAATCCATACAAGGCTTTGTGAAGTCTACATACCATGTCCCTCTTGTCTGGATCAACAAACCCTTATGGTTGTTCAATGTATACCTCTTCTTCAAGTTTTCCATTTAGGAATGCAGACTTGACATCCATTTGATATACCTTGAAGCCTTTACATGTAGCATAAGCAAGTAATATTCTTACTCCTTCTAGCTTAGCAACGGGTGCAAAGGTCTCTCCATATTCAATCCCTTCTTTTGCATACCCCTTGCATACTAGTATTTCTTTATTTCTGGTGACTTCTCCATTCTCATTCAGTTTATTCATGAATATCCATTTTGTACCGATGACATTCTTGTCATCTGGTCTCGATACAAGTGTCCATGTCTTGTTTTTCTCTATCTGCTCAATCTTCTCATTCATAGCACTAATTTATTCATCATTATCAAGTGCAGCATTGACATATTTTGGCTCATAATCACAAATAAGACATCTTGTATTTAGAGACTTACTTATGGTTCTCATACCAGCCTTCTTGTCTCCAATGATCTGGTTCTGTGGATGGTTCCTTCTGACCTATCTGGAAAGTACAGGTTCATCTCTTTGTCTATCAACTTGATCATCATTTTGTCCTTCATTCTATTCTCCATCACTTTGTGCATCATTTTGAGCAATATCCTGATCGTCGGTATTTGCAACATGATGCTCGGGTGCAATGATCTGTTGCTCGGGAGCTCTACATTGTTTGTTGGATAGAGTATCAGGTTTTTCATTATAAAAAAACTTGTTGTAGTCCTCTGGTTCTTTTGTGCTTTCCTTTTCATTCTTCTCTGCAAATTGATCTATCTTTACATTTGCACTTTCAACAATTTTGTTAGAGGCTTTATTTAGACATTTATAAGCCTTTCTCTTGGTAGAATACCCTAAGAAGATTTCTTCATCACTCTTGGAATCAAGTTTTCATTTCTATCATCTTTTAAGATATAACATTGACTGCCAAAATTTTTGAAATAACTTACATTGGGTGTGTATCCATACCATAGCTCATAAGGTGTCTTCTTGGTGTCTTTCTTCAATTGTACTTTGTTCAATGTATAAACAATAGTACTGACAGCTTCCCTCCAGAAGATTTGGGTGATGCCTTTCTCTATCATCAGTGTCCTTGCACAATCAACTATGGATCTATTCCTCCTTTTAACAATATCATTTTGTTGTGGTGTTCTCGGTGCAGAGACCTGTCTTTTGATACCATTCTCATTACAAAAAGGTAGTGAATTCATCTGAAATAAATTCCCCTCCTCTATCTGATCTTAAGCATTTTAATTCTTTACCACTTTGTTTCTCAACCATTGTTTTGTACCATTTAAACATCTTAAATGCTTCAGATTTATCTTTTAGAAACATGACTGTCATCATTCTAGAGTAATCATCAACAAAGAGAATAAAATATCTATCACCATAATAACTCTTTGTCCTCATAGGTCCACATAAATCAGTATGGACTAATTCTAGAATGACATCAAATGTATGGGTTTTGCTTTTGAAACTAGACTTTGTCATTTTACATTTTTGACAATTCTTACACATGATATTGTCGGGCTTGGTCATCGTCGGTAAGCCTCTTACATTTCTTTTTTTGCTTATCTTTATCATGTTGTCAAAGTTCATATGACACAATATTTTGTGCCACAACCATATGTCTTCGTTTCTCGCCATTAAGAAAGTGGTGTCAGTATCATTCAGATAGAATAAGTTACCTTTTGTCTGCTCACCGGTACCAATCATCACCGGTACCAATCAGATTTCCTGATTCATTGGAGATCTTTGCCTTCTTATTTTCAAATGCTACTCTGTCACCTGAATTATTCAACTAAGAAACACTCAATAGATTATAATTCAATCCTTTCACCCAATAAGCATTTTCACATTTTATCAGGTTATTTAACATTATAGTTCCTCTACCTTCAACTGGACAAGGTGTATCATTACACATTCTTATTGAACCACCATTGTAGTATTCAAAAGTCTCAAACTTTTTCTTGTCACCGATCATATGGTGAGTGCAGCCACTATCTATGATCTAGACATCATTTTTACTAACTTTAGATATGAGTGTAGTTTTTGTATACCTTTCATCATCATCATCTGAATCATCTTTTACTGTCACAAACACCATCTCGATGTATTCATCATATTCGGTGTCGGTATCATCATCTTTGAATTTTGCTAGGTAACTGGTCTTCTTTCCTTTGTCCTTGTAGTCTCGGGTATCTCTTCTTTCTAATTGTCGGTAACTTCTGTAATCACCTCTGTCAGACTTCTTTTCAAATGATTTGTCATTACTTCTGTCATCTTTTCTCCTGTTAGGACATCTTGCAGCAAAGTGTCCAATCTTTTTACAATTAAAACAAACAAGTGGTAATTTACCTCTGTATTTACCTTTGCCTCTCTGCATTCTTCTAGCCATAAGTGCTTCAATTTCATCAAGATCTTCTTCTTCACTTTCACTATCACTATATTTTCTCATAGTGTGTTTATGACTTGATTTACCATTCTTAAAGAGGACTTGAATGCAAACTCTATGTTTGGTAAGACACTATTATCAAAGTTGTTCATCTCAAATGAAATCAGTCTTCCAATCAAACTGTCTAGACTAACATTGCTATTTGCTACTACTCTCATTTCTTGTATGGAAGATACTAATAGCATAAGTAGGCAGTAAGGTTCTTAGAATTTTACTTACCACTGTATCTTCTTCTAGTACACCTTCAACTCCTCGGATATCATTGACTACCTCTTTGATTCTTGTGTTGTACTGTGTGATGTTTTCACCTTCTTTCATTTTGAGATCATCAAACTTTCCTCTAAGGCTTTCTGCCTTGGCTCTCATAACATTCTTGTCACCACCATGTACAAACATCAATTTGTCCCACATCTGCTTTGCAATTTTGCATGTTTTGACATCTTCAAATTCAGCTTCAGAGAGTGAGGAAGCAAGCTCTATCATCATGCAGTTGTGCTCATGCTTCTCTCTCATTTGTTCAACTGTGGGTGCCCTGTGGGAAACACATATTCAGTATCTAAGTATTGAGTAACATTATTTCCAATACCTGATAAGTGGAGTCTTATTCTACTCTGCCATGAAGCAAAATTGTCTTTGTTCAACTTGGGCACATCTCGTCTGTTCATCTTGTGATCTTTAGCTTAGGTCTTGAAACTTTCCTTCTAAGCACACAAGCTCTGATACCAATTGTTAGTAATAACTAAGAGAGGGTGGGGGGTGAATCAGTGGCCTCAAAAATTAATCCTTAAATCAACCCTTAAAACTTATTACCACTTTTAAGCTTTTAGTTATACTTAGTCCTACAAGATGAATGACTTGAAATACTTATAACTATTCACTACTTGTTGGAATGCTTTGTAAATCCTTCTTCTATATGTTTACCGATAAGCAGTCTTGTATTTACCGAAACACAGTAAATAGCTAGAGTATACCGATCAATCCAGAATTGCATATGTGAAATGTAAAATAGTAAAGTAATGAAACATAAACACATAACAAATAGATTTTTTAACGTGGAAACCTTGTTAGGGGAAAAAACACTGTGACCGGTACCCCAAATTTTTACTCTTTTGAAGTGAGCTTTGTTAGGAGCCAACCCTGTTAAAGGCTACATACACATTGTTAGGTGTGACCTTGTTAGAGGATTTAAAAGATAGTTTGTCACCTAGTATCTGACATCTAATGCTACCATCCTTGATCAAACACTCACTTGGCCTGTCAATAGGTATCGGGATATCCAATGCTACTTTCTATGATCAAAATTTTTGATACTCCTTGGGATGTATCTCAATTACAAAAGACTTTTAAGTCCTGCTCGGTTAAGAGACTTGATGCTTCAATGGTTAAATTGAAACATTAATGACCTGTTCACATATACAACTTGAATTGCAAATTTTCAGATCTATTGTAATCAATATAATCAATTCTATACCTTTGCTCCACACTGTTATGCTCTGTGATGTTGTCTCACTGTTCGTCGGTGTCTGGAGAATCTAGCTCTTTCCCCAGCTTGTTTGATCAGGTCTGAATGAAGAATTTCTTCTCCTTCAGAATCTCTTTAGCATCTTCCCTCTTTTTCTCTTCACCCCATACAATTCGTAATGAATTGGGTTTGTCTCTTTATAGACATGATTCACCGTTTCTTGGCTTTCTTGATTCTTGGTGTGATCCACAATTCTCGCCAATTAGATTTAAAGAAAAATCCAGTTTTATCTCGTAGAGATCTTGCCAACTGGACAAAGCAGCTTTAAATCCATTACTTATCCTCGGTTTTATTTGGTTGATTAAAACAATGATAAGTATCAATTAAGTCTATTTATAGCTCTTGACAACTAATCATTTTGTCGTTTCTGAACTCTCTGTTCTGTCGGTCAACACTTCAGTTAGTCATCGGTAATAACGTACTGTTCCGTCGGTTTGACTTCAGTTGTCATCGGGATCTCCGTCCTTGTCTTTTCCGTCGGGCAACACTGTAATTTTGTCCGTCGGGTTACACTGTGCTTTGCTTGTCGAGCAACACTGTGACTTTGCTCATCGGTAATGTTGTGCATTTCTTCGTCGGGTAACACTGTGACTTTTCTCTTTTACTCTATCCGTCGGCATGCACTCCGTCGGGTTATGTAGTCACTTTGTGAATACTTGACTTATATGCATTACTGATAGCATAGTCTTTGATTCATCGGTTCTTTCAAGTCTTTGGCAGTATGACCATGACCATACAGATTATATCAAGTTGACATCAATGACAATACAATACATTAACTAATTTAATGCTTTGCATGATCATCAACTTAACATCTCCAAACATTCAATCAGTTATAGTTCATCGGAGTTGAGGCGCATACCTCAACCCTAGTGAACATATAGGAATTTTTGAACCAAACCTTTCATCACTAAACTCATATCACCTCTTGAACAAATGCAATCAAGAACCCTACTTTCGTCATCAAGAACCTCTATTGTACCTTATCTCGCCACAAGCACAATTAGAGCATCCATATGATACTCTAAGGTCTAAGCTACATCATTCACACATCCATAAGGCTCATGTCATTATGTTAATCTCCTCAAGTGACTTATTGATCAAGAATCCCATAATTGACTTTATTTGACTATACAAATTGGTGAAGCTATTAAATCTACTTTGTGAACCTTGGCTCGGTTTACAAACTAGATACACTTCTTCTCATTCATCAAGCTAACTACCTTGGCTTGATGGGGTTCGCATTTAAAGTTTCTTCTCTAGATTTATTTTCCTTGCAAATTGTAGAGGTTCATGTTTAGGCCATCTTTTGGATTTCTCTCTAGGACTCTATCGCTTACTCTAGCCCCACCCAAAATATCATGTAGTGTGGGATTCTCTTAAAAAAATTCACATACTCTCTCAAGAAGATTAAGGTCAACTTACAACCTTAATCTAAATTTGCATAGTTTCAAATTTCATTGAGCAAACCCATCACAACCTTCTATTTCTAGATTCAAACTTAAATTTCAAGTACTTGTCATTTGCCCTCATAAATCAATCATTTTTTATCCAACTTCAGGATACACATTTATTCATTCCATTTAACTAAATTTCAATTTCTAATTTATCAAAATCAAAGACACATATAAACCCAACTCCTTCTCCTTTATGTAAACCAATTATTATATTAACAATTCTTATTATTATTTTATTACCTGTTTAGTCAACTAATACACAATGTGGTCCCAAAATTGAAATAAATACCTCATTTTTAAAAATTGAAGACCTAAAAGCACAAAGCTTTGCAGAATTTTCTAAGAAGACCAATTGACTGCAAAAGTACATGTATAGGTCAAGCATCATGGTCCACAAAGTGCATGCATGTTCATTGACTCTGAATATTGAATGAGTTTAGGATCAGATAAAGATATAGGAAATAGTGAACAGACAGATTCAAAGCATCACCACAAATTCCAAAAGCAGGATGAGGAATGTCAGAGCAAAACACGTAAAGTAATCTTACTGCAATTTGTTTTTGTACACAAAACACAAATAAATATGTACCAGAAATCAGGAGAAATTAAATATTTCATAAATTAAGAGTAAATATTTTTATTGTTATTGAAGATGTAAAAGCACAAAGCTTTGCAGAATTTTGTAAGAAGGCCACTTGACTGCAAAAGTACATGTATATCCATTAGACCATGACTCTTGGTTTATAAAAATGTATGTATATTAAGTATTAGCAGGTTTTTACAATTTATTATGTTTTGTTTTCAGATTTTTAATTGTGTACAGATTTTTGAGTCAACATTTCAGATCATACTTTGTGAACCATGATCAAACCAAAAAAGAACTCAGAGAAATGAGAAACATGTATTTTTATTTCATATATATTTTTCATTACACTCTCAATATATCCATTAGACCAGGACTCTTGGTCCACAAAGGTGCATCTATATTCATTACACTCATTATTGAAAGAATTTAGGATCAGATGAAGGAAATGGTTAAAGAGACAAATGCAGAGCACCAATACAAGTTCAAAAATCAGGATGAGAAATATCAGACCAGAATAGGTAAAGAAAACTTTATTGCAATTTGTTTTCTGTATGCAAAAACACACACACACACACACATATATATATATATATATACCAGAAATCAGGAGAATTTAATGAATGAATCAATCTAAATAATTAGAGAGGATGAAGGGAAGCCAGGCATCTGCTTGAATGAAGGATTGGGGAGAATAAATGCCCACATCACGCGGGGAAATCTGAGTAGACCAGGGGACTCTGGCAGAAAAATCGGCTCGAGGCCCATAATTGTCAAACTCCCCATAGAAGAGCGTGTCCAGAGCAAAGGTCCCATCCCATGCCTGCCACCCCTCAGGCCTAATCAGATCCCCAATGTAGCTCCTCATGAAAATCGTTCTGGAATAGAGCTTCCATGGCCGACCCAAATAGGCCCTGTGAATTTGGGGATTGGCATAGAAATCATTCATGTAATCCTCTGTTCCATTGATAATGCACTTGTCGAACACAAATCCAGTGGACTGGCCCGGATCCAATCTTCCATGGGCTGCAATGGTGCTGCTCTCTCCCAATTGGGAAGGCTGTAAACGAGGGCGGCTGAGAATGGTGGAGTTGTGGAAGATGGCGGCAGCGTTGCCGAATATGAAGTCGACTGTGCCTTCGATTCTGCAGTTGGAGAAGAACTGGCGGAGGGTGTGAGAATAAAGGGTGTCCTGGTGTCCAACAATGGCGCATTTGTGGAATACAGAGAGATCGCTGTCCACACGCAGGGCAACGGCCTGGCTCATTTGGGGCCCCGCGCTGTTCTCGAATGTTATGTCTCGCGCCACAAATCCGTCCGCGTTTACGCCTGTCGAATTCAAGAATTGGGACAAACTTGGTGAGATAAAGCTCTAGCAGAGAAAAAGAGTCAGGCAGATAGATAGTTGTAAGGTGGATTTCAATGTTTTTGACTGTACATCAAGATTTGATTTTTAGAAATCTTGTAAATGTTTTCTTGTTTGGTAACCCGGTTTTAAAGTGTTGAGTTTGCTTGGAATATGGCGTAGGCTTAAATAGATTGATCTATATCACTCTGACTGGCTTCTGTATAGGGATTCCAGATTTTAGATAGGGTTTCTGGAGAAAGAGCAACAATTATTGTGCAAAAATGGGTCATTGTTGCACGGGGAAAGATAAATAAGACGGTTTAATGTCATTGGGAGTTAGGTATCGATTGTTTTCCGTTTAAATTATGTAAATTTTTCAATTGAGATATAGGATCACTCTCTTCTGTCTGATATATGTACTATTTTCATTGTGGAGTATGCTGCCCACTCTGTAATCAGTTTAAAAACAATTCGATAGTGGGAGCCTGAACAATATGTAAGTGGGCAGTCTGAACAAGTTATTCAATGAGATAAGGTTTCATTCAATGAGATAAGGTTTCACAAAACAGCGAACTTCTTGGTTTCAAAGGAATTTAAAATTGTGTTAATTTTGTGGCTTTTGATCGCTTAACCTGCTTGGTCTTGTAGACATCATTAAAAAAATTTATTAGCTCTCCTTCATTCATTATCTTCTGTCTCTGTCGGAAAGAATATTTAGGATCACTCCTCTATTTGCTAATATATGTTTTCAATTGATATTTGAGATTACATTCAGTGTTCTTAGCATTTTTCAACTGTCCTCACAATACTCACAGAGATTACATTCAGTGTTCTTAGCATTTTTCAACTGTCCTCACAATACTCACAGTTCTATCATCAGAAAAATAACATTAAAAAAAATCTGAAATATCTACTAAAAATATACACTGTAAAAACCAAAAAAATAATCATACAATTCTTCACGAACCATAGAAAACTCAGACCAACGTCTGACGTGGATGTTAAGATGCATTACCTAATACTCTAACCAAGTTTTCCCTTTCAAATGCAGAGGCTGTCCTGAAATGTCTGGACCAAAGCTTTTGGACTTATTACCTTTACTTGAAAATTCTAGATCTCTACTTCAATGACCTGAGCTAATTATGTACAATGAACACAAACCCATCTCCATTTACTTCTGAGCTTAGAATGTCAGTTTAGACAGTAATGGCTAAATTCAAACAATCCATCAACCCATTCAATAATATGTTCCTTTCAGAATTTTCACTTTCTAGTGTATCGTTTTTCCTTGCAGACCCATTAATAACCTACTCTTTGGCCATGGTAGCAGATATTGACCTCTACTTAGATGACAAAACAGTGAGAAGGAGAATGACTATGAATAAGGGAGCTGTAGAGAAGTTACCAACAGTTGCAGAACCATAAATAATTTACTTTTTGGCCATGGTATTAGATATTAAACTCTAATTCGATGACAAAACAATGAGGAGACAAATGACCATGAATTAGGGAGCTGTAGAGAAGTTAGGAAAAGTTGCAGACCCATTAATAACCTACTCTTTGGCCATGGTAGCAGATATTGACCTCTACTTAGATGACAAAACAGTGTAGAGAAAAAACGTATGAACCAGGGAGCAGTAAAGAAGTTAGCAAAAGTTGCAGAGCCATAAATAACCTACTCTTTGGTCATGGTAGCAGATATTGACCTCTACTTAGATGACAAAACAGCGAGAAGGAAAATCACTCCTCTTTAAAGAAGTTAGCAAAAGTTAGCAAAAGTTGCAGAGCCATAAATAACCTACTCTTTGGTCGTGATAGTAGATATTGAACTGTAATCAGATGACAAAACAACTGTAATTAGATTACAAAACAGTGTAGAGAAATATGAACATTAATTAGGGAGCAGTAGAAAAGTTACCAAAAGTTGCAGAGCCATAAGTGCCAACGCCCGGCTGCAGAACATTCATGGAACCAGTGATAACAGTCCGATCCATGCCATCGCCCATCAATATAAGATTCATCTTGCTCGGACCAACCCTAACGATCTCTCTGTAAACCCCAGCCTTAATATAAATCACAAAAACCTTCCCAGAGAAATCCGGGGCACCATTAACCGCACTCTGAATGGACGAATACTCACAAATCCCATCCTCAAGGCAGACGGTCACATTAGGGAGCACCTCCACGCCATTGCTCTGCACATCAAAAACCCATTCGCTTTCACTTTCGCCATTGCCCGAGGTCAGAAAACTTTCAGAGTCTCCGGAGCTGGAAGATCTTTCCATCCGGGGAGGTCTCCACAACTTCATATCCCTTCCATAAGTATCAATGGCAGCCACCATGCTAAGCGCAGTGGAAGTTAAAGTCATGGTGGAATTTATCTGCTGGACTGTGGAACCCAGATCCGACTGGTTGAGACGATTGAAGGCCGAGTAACAGTCGTATTGGTAAGTGAGGGCAGCGCTCATCCACGCCCTCCCATCCTTAACTCCGCCACTTCTGTCAAGAGAAACTGCAGCGCTCTTCGAAATGACCCTCATTGCAGAGCTCATGGATTCCAGGCAATTCCGAGCGGCCACTGTCAAATTGAAGTTGTTGGAAGCAGTTGCACCGGCCAAGATGGATTCCGACAGCTGGTACGATTCTTTCACGCCATCCGACGACAATCCTATGGTTGTTTTAACAATTTCTTCTGCTTCCGCATGCTTTTCACCCAATGGAGTGTTCATCAATGAGGATTTGCAGGCCTCTGCATACTGTGAAGCTTGGCAGGCAGCAGTTATATCAGATAAACCGGGGTTTTCAGAGCCGACTGCAACAAATAACATGGCGAGCAAGGCCAGAAGAGTCATGGTTTGTGTCATGAAGGCCGCCATTTTTGAGGAAATGATGAGAGCTTGTTCACCACACAGAAGTTCCCTCGCAGATGGCAGTGGCACTGAATTCTCGTGACTTGTGAATCGTGAGCTGTCCACTCGTTTCGTTGGGCCCTTGAAAACAAAGTTTACACCATCATTTAATAGCATTGAGGGGTCGGGCCAAGAGGTTTACGTTTAAAGGTATACAGAGGCTTTGATATTTGAAAAGTAAGTAAAAGATGGGCAGTTTGTTCTGAAGTTATAAACTTAGAATGTATTTTTTTTTATCTGAAAATTGTTACTTCTTTCCCTTACAAGTATACAAATTTTCTTTTTTCAATCTTCCAAATCTCCAACAAATCTCTGTTTTTGCTCATCCATGTTTCCTAATTTTGAATTTTACATGTTGTTTCTATTTTTGACTCTTAAAAAGGTCATTGTTTCTATGATTTTTTAGTTTCATCATTCATTAAGCTTTTATTTCCATTATCATTCTTAATGATTATGTTTTTGTTTGTTTCTATTTTCAATTATATGTTGAAAACAAATATTAAAATGATCATTTATTTAATTTTTAAAATTTACTCCCTACATTATTAATGGTCATTTCACATTTTTCAAAATCTAATTTTCTATAGACGCAATGTTGTATGCACAAAAACATGTGACAACTAGGATATCTTGTTGAAAGGGAGTTTATGTCACTTTATGCATATTACCTTGATGGAGTTTATTTCAATTTTTATATAGTTTTAAGTTTAAAACGAGAGAATGTCTTAATAATATTATATAATAATGTGTTTTAATTTTTATTTTAAGTTTGATTGCTTCTTCAATTCATAATCATCTATTTTTACGCCCGTTTATTATTTGAAAAGGGAAACCTGATTTCGAAAATCAATGGCTAATACTTCATGCGGCAATACAAGATCATCTCAGTTTGTACAGATATTTGGTGTCCACCAAGTGCCTTACGTCAATGGTTAACACTGATTACACTTCAACCAATGTACGTTTTACCTTCAGGGTATGTGCAGGATCATGGTATACCAAGCTATGGCCTTAAGTGGCAATGAAAAATTAGAAAATGAGGGTTAGTCAACTTGACATAAAAAGTTGAACATCTTATCAACCTTATATGAAAAATTTGTAAGAATAGAATATGTAGAAAATTGAATGTAGTTTCTAAACTACTAGCCCTTTTTTGAAAAAAGGAAAATAATCTAATTGTTGAAAATTTTAAATTTCAATGTAGTAGTACAAAAGTTTCATGAAAAGGATAAAAAGAACGTGTGTGTCTAACCACCTTAATCATAATCAAATGATGATATCTTTTCACAAGATTCTAGATATAAGTAGTAGACTCATGCCCAGATTTGTCACATATTTTTGTGCAATTTTTCCCAGCTAAATAATTAATTATGAATTTTCTGCTACAACTTTTTCAGAATAAAAAAACTCTCGTGTCTGATCACCTTAACTAATTCTAAACTTTACAAAATTAAAAACTTTTTTTTTTCTTATAGCAGGTGAAGCATAGAATGTGATACATGTTTTAGATTTCAAAAAGGTTGAACCATTGAAAGCTATAGTTCTTTTTCAATCAGTCAATCAATCAGGACTTTAGAGGTAACTCGATTAGAAAATAAGTAATAATTACTTACTGAACTTGAAATTTGACAGCAATCATATTGATGGAAAACTGATAATCTCTTTAAGAAACTTTTTTTATTTCATCAATTTTGGGTGAAAAAAGGTCGCCAACTATATGGTCGAAGTCTAGAGATCAGAGGAAATATGGTAAACACGCTTTTTGGGTTGACCATCCATGTTTGGCATTGCAAAGCCAAAACTCGAGGTAAATACCAAGGCTAATCAGATATTCGAAAGAATATCAAATATTCGATATGTCCTGCCCAAATTATGCTTTCCATTTGAAATTTCAACATTTTGGTTTCAATGTTATTTTCAATTTTGATTTTAGTTTAAAATTTTTGTTACAGATTTCATTTTTTATTATATTAATTCTACATGATAATATCATTAGTATTAATAAATTAATATTATATTAATATTAATAGTATTATATATTATATTAATATTAGTATGATATTTAGTAATATTAGTATAAATATATTATTATGATTTATATTAGTATTATATTATATTTTATATATTAGTATTATATTATATAAATTAGTATTATATTATAATTATTTATATTACTATTGTGTAATAGTATAATATTATATTAATAAATTAGTATTATATTTATTATTTTTTATATATTATAATAATAATACCTAGGAGAGAGAGAGAGAGAGAGAGAGAGAGAGAGATCTCTTAGGTACCTCTCTCTCTCTCTCTCTTCTAGGTATTCTTATTGTAATATTAATACTAATGCTAATATCATAATATTCATATGATATTAATATTATAAAAAATGAAATCTATAACAATAATTAAAAACTAAAATAAAAATTAAAAATAGCATGGAAATGAAAAAGTTCAAAATTGCAAATGTTCAAATTTTAAATAGAAAGCAAAATTTGGGCGAGATAAATTGAATATCCGATTGCTCTGGCTGGAATCTAAGGCCAAATAATTATTCTCTGGGTCCCTCAATCCGAGAACCACATTTTTTGCAGAGAATTTTACGGGATTAGAGCCGTGCAAGACAAAAAAATAACTTTTTCCACCCTTTTTGTTGGAAATTTCTTGATTATCAAATCTTTTGCATCGTGCTTTTGGTCTCACCATGGGGAGTAGTAGTCGTCGAAAGCATAAATGGAAGAGGAAGATCACAAATGAAGATATTGAAGTGTATAAAGAAAGAGATAGGGTTGGCCATCATTACAAGAGACAAGGTATGTTATACATTAATGAAGGCGAGGCCATAGGCCCACCCTTAAATGCGGTTTCAAGTGAAGAAGAACATGAATTTGAATTGATTTATGACAATAATCTTGAAAATGAGAATGTATGGATTGAAGATGAAAATGTAGAATTTGAAAATGAACATGTAAATGTGGACAATGGAAATGTAGAAATTAGAAATGACAATCCACTGATTGAATATGAAGGAATTGACAATGATAATGGTGCACAAGAACCAAATCAACATTACACATCTCCAAATTATATGAGAAATGAAGTCCATGTGAGGAAGAAAGACAAACTTCAATTTTGAGAACTTCAAGAATAGCAAAATGATTACTTGAAATTCGGTTGTGGGCTTCAAGACTTTTTGATCAATTTTTTAGCCACAAGACATTGGTCAAGAAATGGAAAATGTTTATGCAGTTGTTAAAGATGCAGAAGATGAGACCTATACTAGTCAAATTGAAGATTAGTGTGAACAATAAAATGGAGAGGAATGCTATTATTGTGAGAAATATTTTTAGTGCTCTCAATTCCATTGGGAAGACTACCAAGGAAAAAGACAAGAGAGCCACTCAGAGGGTTATTACAACCTCCTTAGTAAGTCATCATTCGAGAAAGGCTCATTTTATGAGATAAACTTGTGTTGGCTTGAACCTAAATCGTAAAAATTTGGATAGCGCACTTGCAAGAAGAGAAAGACTTGATGTTACTCTTCAAAATGATACATGGGCTTATGGTGAGATACTTCCACGTTGTGATAATAATCTTACCGATGGTGTGAAGGATCAAATTCAACTATTTTAGCAATCTAACTCAAGAGTGTCACCAAATGTGAAGGATGTCTTGAAGTTGAGAATTGGGATTCAAGACTGCACCCCGCATCCTAAACATTATTTGGAGGTGAGTCAAAAAATGTTGTTAAAAAAAAATTGTGAGACACATCCAACATTGCAAATATCACAAAGATCTTTTGAATCCTTCAAGCCATTTTTTTGTGTACCTCTTAAGATTCAAAATACTTGTTGCAAATATCATGTGGATTTTTCAATATAACATGAACTATTACGATCCCTTCATTCTACTTTGCATACTAATGAAATGTTGGAGGAGTGTCGTGCAAGTGCGCTTCCAAAATCATCAAGAGACTTGCTAGATCATTTTTTATGTCCTATAGATGATGGTTATTTCTTTTATAGACATGATTGCTTAAATCACAAGTGCTGAGAGTGTGGTGGGTTAGTGAAGTTTGTTTCATGTTTTCATGAGGGTTGTGAACACAATTTTGGAAAGACAAATGTCCAAAAAAGGTATATGAAATGGTTAAATATACATTGAAAAGTGGAGGTGAAGGCTCTAGATGTGAGTTGGTTACAAAAGAATGCAATGTAGCTGATTTTATTTCAGATTTCAAGAAGAATATTTTTCACAAGTATGCAAGGCATAGTCACATGTCTCAGTGGTTTGATCAACAATTTAGAATGTGTAAGGACACTTTCCTGGTTGGCACTATTATATGTGTCATTGACTTTGCATAGAACTATACATTGCAACCCCAAAATGAGTTGAGAGCTCAATATTAAAATTATATTCAGGTTGTTATTTTTGCGCACATAACATATAGACATTCCCCTAATAGTACAGAAGATGACTCGAAGATAATCAAAGAATACCATTTTTATATGACTGATGATAGATCTCACTCTCACGAGTATATCCAACATTGCTTTGAGAATTATTTTGAGTGGGTGCGGGAAAATGATATTATTGGAGTTGATGAAAACTCAACCCTACAACTCCTAAGAATCACCTACTTGCAAACCTCTCATAGAAAGAGAGAAGCATAAGTTATGGAGGCCAAAAATAGCATATCCATGAAAGGGGAAACATTTTGTGCAAACAATGGAGAGAAACACCTCATTACAATAGCATCCTCATATAATCCACCGAGTGAGTTAATAATTACAAAGAGATCAAACCTTATAAAGGTGATCAAAATGTTATGTTGGGACTTCCCTTTTTCTGCTTTGCCTTGGTGTTTTTCCTTATCAATTCTTGCAGGTATGTGCCTAAACCCTAAGTCTTTGTGCAAAACCTTGGCTTAAACCTTAGGCCCTCAATTCTTGTTATATTTTGAAGTTACTTTTCTGAGTAACTTATCTCGCTTTTAAGTTATGTACCTTTTTATCCTTGCCTTTATCTCCTGATCTCGCAATCGAGATCAAATATTCTTTTTAATCTAGCGACTTGGTGCGACCTTTGTCTCTTAATCTCCAAGTGGAAAGGAATATGCTTTTATGATTATGAGATTACACATAGTCCGATGATCAAGTTTGAGATGTGCGATTGGCGCTAGATCTCCAAATGATACTCGAGTTAACTGATTTATTCAATGACTTAGAGATACAAAGGAAATGATATACTCAGAGTTAAAGGCTAGTTAAGGACTGATGATAGGTTAAGGTTTCATCCAATGGATAGTGCAAAGCCTCAAGGGAGAGATGATCACGAGATAATCATCAAGGCATTGCGCTTGTATGAAACGTGTCCTATCTAGGAGGTGGAACCTATGATCAATAAAGTGGTGGTCAGGTAAGTCGTAGTCAAGTTAAAACTGATCTAACATCTGGCGTAAAGCCTTATTGCTGAGATGCAGCTAGATTAACCTTCAAGGCATCGGGCTTATTTTCCACTTGTCTTGGTCAATTTTGGATCAGCACTAATGGATATGATAAAGGTAAAGAAATTTTGAACGGATCTGGCGGTGGGCATAAAGCCTTATGGGAAAGTTGCGCGAGATCTAGTCTTCAAGCCATTGCGCCTGTGCGACACCTGGAAGGATGTGATCCGAGTGCCCGGATAACTTAAAGGAATCTATGGATTTGTTTTAAACTTGTGTAGAGGTTTGA
Source organism: Thuja plicata (assembly GCA_018584345.1). Classification (NCBI taxonomy): domain Eukaryota; kingdom Viridiplantae; phylum Streptophyta; class Pinopsida; order Cupressales; family Cupressaceae; genus Thuja; species Thuja plicata. The sequence continues at coordinate 3,137,629 of MU227479.1, forward strand.
TCTCGGTCGTCGATGCTTTGCTCCGCACTACCTGTCATTGTTGTGAATCAGATATTTGAATTTTAAATTTGTTTCTCAAGGTTTTTTGACCATGGTAATTTTTTATGGGTTGCAAAGTCATTAATGTGTACAATCTGATCTTTTGGATCAATTTATTGAGACTGTAGGGTTCCTAATTGACCAACTTGTTGATAATTTGATGCCTCATAAATTTTTCTTGGTGGAACTCCAGGGTTTGATCTGATTATGTAGTTTTTTATATTTTCTTGGTTCTCTGTCTAATTTGGCTTAATGATGCCATGTTTCTCGAGTCGAGGTGGTTATGTTTTAGGGTTTCCTTGTACCCTAAGGTGGTTCAGACTTGTGGTTTCCTTTTGGGTATATATAGGGTTCTTTGTATTATTGTAAATGGATGGGAATTTTATGCCACAAAAAGGCTTGTATAAAGCTCTGCATGTTAAACTAAGATTATTAGTGATCTTTTGGCTCTGAGTTTTCATGCTTAGATGTTTTATCAATGAGATTTGTCTATTTTTCCTTCCATTTTGTGAATTCATATTGAATTGTAACGTCTTCATTTTGGTTTCTTGTACTCATTTGGGCTGATTATTAAGGAATTTCAATCCATCACTCTATAAGGTAGAGGGTCTAATTGCTTTAGGGTTTATTTCAGAGAGAATTAAACATCCTTAAACAATTTCCGTTAGTAAAGAATTGAAGTGAATTGGATAATTACATCTGCTTCTAGGAAGTTTGAATTGAGTATGTAAGGCATAGTCAAGTTTAGTGATCATTTGCATGATTTACATTTGAAAAATATTGTTGTTAAGAGTATTTTCATTTAAAGTGACTCCATACCCACTGGATAGAGCACTGGACTGATATGTTAGATTTTTGGTTCTCATCTAATTTTATAAAATTGTTACCATTTACTTGTTTTATACTACATCCACCATTCCTGCCTGCTTATGAGGTTATTATAGTTTGAGGGCAGAAGATAGGTAGTGCCCACCTGACTCTGTAGAGCTCAAAGTGTAGAAGGTTTTAGGACCTTGTTGAATGTTACTTCTTCTCCTTGTTGAAATCAGTGCATGGGTTTATAGAGGAACATACCTGAGCTGCAGGTATACAAAGATCAACAAGAAAAATAACTAATATAAATGGCGACTCTACTAGGGATAGAGAAGTACAAATTTTGTTAAACCTTTCAAAGAAATCTCTGGTGTTCTACTATTCATATATTTTGACCCATCCGAGTCACTAACAGAAATGGCGACTCTACTAGGGAAGCTTAGCACAAAGGAAATTTGAAGGCTTATAAAATTAAAGTGAAAATTAACCCATCTGATGGGGACTAAGAGATAAGTTCTTTTCTTAAGTTTTCTTTAAATATTTGCAAAATTTTAGAGGTGAAGTCTTATATTTTAAAATCCCAAGATTTATTGGGTAGTGAGTCCGAATTTGGTTGACTAGTGTTTCACATAAAAAAATATGGTTTTGTGTTAGATCTTGTTGGTCAAGATATAAGAAAGTATGAGAAACACCAGAGCATACATGAAAGATCATCCAGAAGTTGAACTGGAGAGTGGGCTCCCAAAGCCTACTAAAAGAAATTGGTCTAGGAGAACCGAGTCCACAAGTGGAAGTTCTTGGAAGCGTAAGGCTTCAAGTGTCAGTAATCCTTTGGATGTTGTCCCAGAGAGAAGTAATACTCCTCCCGGTACTCAATCAGATAGTTTGGGTTTCTTTGAAAACAGGTTTGATACTCTTGTCCAAGAAGACATTTCTCAACAAAAGGTTGTAACTCAGGTTCAGTATAGAAGAGAAAATGAAAGGAAGAACAATAGAGATTTTAGACCTAGAGATGTTTCAAACATAGAGGCATCTTCCCAAAATACAAGAAATAAACCATTTCTACAAGATGATCCTTATGAGGAAGCAGTAAATCAAAGGGAAGTAGGTCTTATAAATTTGGAGGAATCTCCACATTCTGATATTACTTTGCCTAATCCTGATTTAATTTTTGGTAATAATGATGCCTTGAGAAGAGAGATTCAACACTAGATGCTTCTAAGGAAAAGAGTGGAAAAGGAAAAGGAGAATGAAATAATGACAGCTATGATTGAGAATGAAAACTTACAAAGATAGCCGGCTCAAATTAAGTTGATGAATCAAGGTTTGGATCAGAGCTATAAGGGTCTAAATAAGGAGATATTTGGTGATGTGGATGAAAAGGAGTGTCAAGAGAAGGAGAGATATTAAAAAAACATTAGATGGAGCAAGAGCCTGTGATCAGACAAATTATTGATTGGGAAAATGAAAGGCCTTCAAGGCCTCAAGCTCATATACAAGATCCTCCTTCAAACAATACAAGCAACCCTAAATCAGATAAAGGCAAATAGAAGGTTACTGGTGTAAAGATTAATGAACCCAAAGATGAGGTAAAGGCATCTCAGGGTATGTTTGTACTGGACATAGAGATATAAAGACCTAGAAAAGTAAAGGATAATATTGCCAAACAATTGGAAAAGGCTGAATTAGATGTTTTTACTGCAAAAATGAAGAATAAAATTGCTTTCATTCAGTCTAGTACAAATCTAAAGGCAGTTAATACTACTACTAATACTCAGGGTAGGAGTGGATTAGGTCTTAAGGTGCAAGCAAAAAATACTAATACTAATACCATGGGATCTAGTTCACTTCAGGGTATTGTGAATCAGGTTCAGGGTCTTGGTACAAGTGGCCAAAATTAGGGAGTTGGTTTTCAGAGAAGACCCGTGCACTTGGAGACATATAAATAATTATATTTTGATGATATTCCAGGCTAGCCAAATGTCACTCCAAATGAAATAAAGTATAAACACCCTAAATTTAGTGGAATTAATATAATAACTGGTGAGGAGCACCTGAATGCTTTCTCTGACAAGATGAATGACTATGAAATAATGCATGAGGATATTGTTATGAAGTTATTTGTACAATCCTTAATTGAAGATACCAGATATTGGTTCTGTGGCCTTCCTAATGGAAACATTAGTTCATGGGGTGAATTTACACAATGCTTTAAGGAACAATATGGTGATCAAGTAAATTTTGGTTACATATTGAATGAGTTCAATAATGTCAAGAAGTTCCAAAATGAAAATGTATCTCAATTCAATAGCAGATTCTAGAAGGCCATGCATAAACTATTCCAAGTGTTGAGGTTAGATGAAAATGTATGTCTTACCACATATTGCAATGCATTATATAGTAAGATTGCCTATCTTGTGAGGGATAAGAATCCTCGCACATTAAGGGATTCTTTCAAGATGGCAGTAAAAATTGAAAGTAATAGAAGGCATCAGGTAAACTTGGGAAAAGAGATGATGATAGATTATGGAAATACCCTAAGGGTCAATCTAATAGGTTTTCCAAGTAAGAAAATAAAATTGATAAAGTTGATAAACTAGTCATTGCAATTAAGGACCTAACTACTAAGGTGGATAAAAATGAGAGAGGCTTTCAGAGTAACAAACAACAAAATCAGAGGTCTGAGAAGCCATATAGATTGCAGGACATGCCCTATAAAACAAATTGGAAGGATGGTAAACCTCTATTAGAGGGACCAAGTAATGTAAAAAATAGGGGTACTTCTGATCCTTTGAAAATAAATAATGTACACAATGTAGACAATACCTCTTGGTGTGTACCCTACAATATGCCACATTCCCTTTTTAAATGTGTTGTTGCACAAGCTTTGGTGGGGACTACTGAGGATGAGGATGAACAATGTGATCAAGAGGAGGAAGTACCTAAAGTCAATATGTTCATGACACGTGTTGAAGAAGAAGGCGATGAACCATATGATGTCATGCATCATACTATAAATGTTGCTAATGCAAAGGATGAACATACACAACTAAGAAGACCCAGTGATGAAGATTTAAGATCTCTCATTGTTGTTGCATTTGCTCAAGCTAGGAGTGCTTACAATTTGAGAAATAGAAAAGTAGATAGGGATTAGGGAAAGCTTGGTTCATTGTTTATAAAGGAAAGTTCTATTGAACCCCTAATCCAAAACAGGGATAAAATTAAGATGAAAAGCAAGGATACCTCCATTGTTGATCAATAAATAGAGAAATCCAAAGAAAACAAAGGTAATGTTTCCAGTAGGGATATTTTGATTTTTCCTTCTTTTGACATGAAACATACACTGTCTCAGATGAAGGGGTCAGTACCTTTACTTGAGATGTTGAAGATGAAGGAGTATAGAGAGGCTACTTCTCTTTTCTCAAAGATATAACTGATGATATTGTTCCTACCACAAAAACTATCAAGAAAAAAGGAGGTGATGAGGAGCAGGAGACTCCTAAAATCTATGTGGGAAAAATTATTACTCAAGAGCCCTCTCAAGTTGATCGTTTTTATGTGACATTGCTGGTGAATGACCAATTGATAAGAAATTGTATGATAGACTCTGGTGCAGCAGCAAATGTGATGTCTTATGTTGTTATTAAGGAATTGGACTTAAAAGTTGACACATCTTTTGGAAGATGTTTTTCTATGGCCAATAGAGAGGTACCTGTGGTAGGAATCTTAAAAGACATTGAAGTGAAGATTGTTGTTTTTCCTTAGGCTACTTTCAAGATGGATGTGGTTGTGGTTGATACACCACCACATTATGGTTTGTTACTGTCTAGATAGTGGGTAGCAACAGCTGGAGGACATTTGCAATTGGACATGTCATATGCTACTATCCCTATAAATGGGAATGATGTTAAATTATATAGGGAGCCATGAGCTCTAGTGATAATTGAAAAGAGGGATCCTAACGATCTCAATTGTTTTGTTGATGTTGATATGGAAAGTTTTAGGATTGAGTAAGATGGGTCAAAATTTCAAGATCCAATTGTGAAAGAGTCACAATCACACCAAAATGAGATATGGAAGATGTAATTTGATGGTGCATGCTCCAAGGAAGGATTAGAAACTGGTATTGTTTTTATATCTCCATCAGGTACTACATTTAAATATTCCTTCCTCTTAGCTTTTAAATGCACAAATAACACTGCAGAATATGATGCATTGTTATTAGGCTTAGAGGTTGCCATAAAACATGGCATAAAATTGTTAAGAGTATTTGGGAACTCTGAATTAGTTGTCTCCCAAATTAGATCCCTATATATTGCTAAAAATGATAGATTGAAGTTGTACAAGCATGCAGTATGAGATACAATCAATTTTTTTGATGCTTTCCAAATAGAATGGATAGAGAGATCTAAGAACATTATGGTTGATTTATTAGAAAATCTAGCCATAAAGAATAATGATATAACTTTGGTTGGGATCTCTACTATTGAAACCAAGATCATGCCTGCAATTCTTGATAATTTATGTAGTTGGCAGGTTTTTTAGGATGACAAGGATATTCTCTGGTTCATTCAATGTTTGGATGATTATGAGGGTTAGAAAATTGATTGCAATGCTTTAGTTGAAACCATAAATAACAAGAAAATTATTTTTGGGACTAAATTTGTTCAGTTGCCAACAAATGTTATACCTAAGGGTTTGGTTCAACTTGAGGGCATTTTCAGTGACAATGATGGTCACTTGCTTAAGAGATCTGATGTCAAAATGGTTAGTGTTGAAAAAGTAAATTTAGGGTCACAGACTCCCTAAAATGGTATTATATAGGGAAGAGTTTAACCCCTCACATTAGAGCAAATTTGATTAGTTTATTAAAAAAGTACAAGCATGTTTTTGTTTGGTCTTATGAGGATCTTAAAGCCTATAGAGAGGATTTGTTTCAGCATGAGATTCCTCTAAAGCTTGATGTGAAACCTTTTAGAAAAAAGAAAAGACCTATCAATCCTCTGCTAGCATAAAAAATGCAGGAAGAATTGATGAAACTCAGGGAAGCCCAAATAATAAAACCAACTAGACATTCATCATGGGTGTCAAGTCTTGTGTCGGTGAGGAAAAAGAATGGAGATATCGGGCTTTGTGTTGACTTCGAAAACCTTAATGTGGCATCACTTAAAGATAATTATTCCTTTCCTAATATGAAGGTAATGCTAAAAAGAGTTACAAGGTGTGACCTTCTATCCATGATGGATGGATTTTCTTGTTACAATCGGGTTTTAGTCAAGAACTCAGAGAAATTCAAGGCAATCTTTACTACCCCTTGGGGAACTTATGTTTATGTAAGAATGTCGTTTGGTCTTATGAATGTAGGGGCCACTTTTCAGAGAGCAATGGATGTTGCTTTTAAGGAATTCATAAACATAATTATGGTTGTCTATCAGGATGATCTCACTGCATATTCAAAAAGGGTTGAGGACCATTGTAGGAATCTAGAAAAGATATTTGGTAAGGCTTTGGAGTTTGGAGTTTCTCTTAATCCAAAGAAGTTCCATTTTTTTTTATTTCAGAGGGAAAGTTGCTAGGACATATAGTGTCCAAGGAGGGAGTGAGAATAGATCCTGAGAGGATTCATGCTAGTAATATTTTAACTCCTCCCAAGAACATCAAAGGGGTCCAATCTTTCTTGGGCAAAATAAATTTTGTAAGAAGGTTCATTGTCAATTTTGCAAAGATCATAAAACATATTGCCAAGTTGCTAAAGAAAGATGTTAAATATTCTTGGAATCCAGAAGCTCAGTAAACTTTTGAGAGAATTAAATTGGCTATTAAAGAAGCACCAGTATTAAATTATCCTAATTATGAGTTGCCTTTTTCTATTTTCTCATTCCCTTCATTCCATACCATTGCTGCAGTGTTGTTACAAAAGGACTAGGAGGGATTTGAGTATCCAATTGCATTTTTCAGCAAATCCTTGCAGGTAGATGAGTTGAATTATTAAATCATGGAGAAGCAAGCTTATGCCTTAGTTAAGGCAGTCAAGGATTTTAGGCCTTATTTATTATGTGCTAAGGTGGTTTCCTATGTGCCTCATGTTGTTTTCAAGGATATGTTGTCTCAAAGTGAGGTCACTAGCAAGAGGTGTATATGGATCAACAGAATACAAGAATTTGATCTAGAGATCAAAATTACCAAATTAGTTAGAGGCTTGGGACTAGCTAAGCTCAGGACAAATTCAAACATGGAGCTTACCCAAGCAAAAAATGTGCAAGAAATTCAAATTCCAACTAGCATTGAGATGCAATTATGATACGTTGCTATTGTTTGTTTTTTGAAGACTAATAAATGTCCTGAGGACATGACGGGGAATCAAAGAAGGGCTCTCAGACTTAAGAGTTAGAAGTATGTATTAATTAAAGGAGACTTATATTGGAAAAATAGAGATGGAAATATTTTGTTTTGTCTTGATAGGGCTCAGTCTGAGAAGGTGTTAAAAGAAATACATAGTGGTGTTTGTGGAGGCCACTATTCAGCAAAGACAATTGCACACAAGATACTTAGAGCAAGTTATTATTGGCCTTGTTTGTTCAAGGATACTCATCAGTTTGTGTAGAAGTGTGAGGCTTGTCAATGATTTTCAAAAAAGTTGGTGTATGTAGGGGCCTTGCCTTTGAATCCAGTCTCAGTTGAAGTCCCTTTTGCCCAGTGAGGCATTAATTTTATTGGCGAATTTTCAAAGAAGTCTAGTGGGGGTCACAGTTGGATCCTTGTTTCCATAGAATATTTTACAAAATGGTCTAAGGCTATACCAACCAAGAGGGCAACCAACAAGGTGGTCATTTATTTTCTAATAGATAATATATTGACTAGGTTTGATATGCCCAACAAGCTAGTAATGGATAATGATATGTGCTTTAGGTCTGAAGAATTTATAGAATTTTTTGATCAGTATGGTATTGTGATTTCATATTCTTCACCATATCATCCACAGGTGAATGGGAAAGCAAAATCTAGCAATAAGAGCCTCATGAAGATTATCAAAAGAACACTAGAAAAGAATAAGAATTCTTAGAATTCAAAGCTTAAGTTGGATTTGTGGGCCGATAGGGAAACAATGAAAAGAGCTATAGGTGTATCTCCTTTTGAATTGGTTTATGGAACACAAGCTAGGTTGCCATTAAATTTTTTTTTACCAGCCCACAAGTTTATCCAAGATGAGGAGATAGAAGTGATTGAACCAATGCAGAACAGAATGTTACAGTTGTTACAACTGGATGAGATAAAAAATGAAGCACAATTGCAAAATCAGAAGATCCAATAGAAGTCTAAGTATTTATTTGATAAGAGAGCATCAGAAAGAAAATTTTAGGTGAATGGCATGGTGCTCCAATAAAATGACGGGTTAGAGGAAAAAGGAAAGCATGGCAAGTTTGAGTCCTTATGGTTAGGACAATTTGTTGTGGATGATTTACATGGAAAATATTTCTATTTCTTGCAAAGTCCTACTGGTGAGATGTAGGATCTACCTGTGCATGGGAAGTTCTTGAAATCATTTTTCTCCTGAGTCTTTGGTCATGCACAGTGATGTAAATATTTGTTTCTTTTCTTGATTTTCCTTCTTTTTTGTGTTTTTTGTTGTGGGGTTGTGTTGTTGTTTAGGTCTACTTTTATCAGAGATCTGGAATCTAGTGTTGATCTTGCACTCAACCTTCCCCTGTAGGAGCCTATATTGGGAATGCCCTTTTTCTACTTTGCCTTGGTGTTTTTCCTTGTAAATTCTTGCAGGTTTGTTCCTAAACCCTAAGTCTTTGTGAAAAATCTTGGCTTAAACCCTAGGCCCTCAAGTCTTGCTCTATTTTGAAGTTAATTTTTTGAGTAACTTAAATCACTTTTAAGTCATGTGCCTTTTTATCCTTGCCTTTATCTCTTGATCTCGCAATCGAGATCGTATTCTTTTTAATCTAGCGACTTGGAACAACCTTTGTCTCTTAATCTCCAAGTGGAAAGGAATATGCTTTTATGATTTTGAGATTAAATGCAAGCCGTTGATCAAGTTTGAGATGTGTGATTGGCGCTAGATCTCTAGTTGAGACTCAAGTTAACTGATTTATTCAGGGACTTAGAGATACAAAGGAAATGATATACTCAGAGTTAAAGGCCAGTTAAGGACTTGGGACAGGTTAAGGTTTGATCCAACAGATAGCTCAAAGCCTAAAGGGAGAGATGGTCATGAGATACTCATCAAGGCATTGCACTTGTATGACACGTGTCCTATCTGGGAGGTTGGACCTACGGTTAGTAAAGTGGTGGTCAGGTAAGTCGTAGTCAAGTTAAAATAGATCTAATGGCTGGCGTAAAGCCTTATTGCATAGATGCAACTAGATTAACCTTTAAGGCATCACTCCTATTTGTCACTTGTCCAGGTCAATTTTGGGTCAGCACTAATGGATATGGTAAAGGTAAAGCAATTTTGAATGGATCTATCGGTGGGCATAAAGTCTTATGGAAAAGTTGTGCGATATCTAGTCTTTAAGTCATTGCGCATGTGACACACATGGCAAGATCTGATCTGAATGCCTGGATAACTTAAAGGAATCTATGGCTATGTTTTAAACTTGTGTTGGGATTCGATCTCGGTCTTGTATGCACCCTAAAATGGTCGCCTAGACTATGGGCCCCATTTATCATTTTATCTATTTATCAATTCTTGAATCAATGCTTTGCAATATTTTCAATTCAAATCAATTTCCTTGATCAAATTGTAATTAATTCAATTATTCAATTATTTCAATATTTCCTGAGGTTTGATCATTTTTATCTAATTAAAAAGATTTAATTTTCTTTTTAATTAAATAAAATTTATCTTATTTAATTAAAATATTTAATCTCCCTTTTAATTAAATTCAATTTCCCCCATTTAATTAAATAAAATTCTTCTAATTTATTTAATTGAAAGAAAACCTCTTTTAATTAAATAAATAAAAATCCCCACTTAAAGCACTTTATTTGATGAAAAATTAAATAAATTAAATAAAAATTAAATAAAAATCCCTTTTTCATCACATCTTCCTAAGTGGTGGGTTTTTGCCTCTTAATCTCAACCGTTCACTGTTCTTTATAAGGAAATCTCTCCTCATTTGATAATCATCAATCAATCAATATTAGGTTTTCATAGTATTGTTATGTTGCAGGTTTGGAGAGCAATTTTGGAGGAGGATTTGAGCACTTAAGCTTGGATATTGCAACTTCTCTATCTTCTTGTCTTCTTCTTCTTGCATTCA